>QRFJ01002113.1:106095-168037 GCA_006176705.1 Cocos nucifera | reverse complement strand
CAATTGATGATCAACAGATTCAAACCTTGTTTGTGTGACACCAGTTAGGTTCAGTTCTGTATGGTAATGGGATATGTCATGATCTCTATCATCAACATCATCGAAACTCCTTTCGATGGATCAGAACTCTTCTATTCGAACAGTTAGAATGATCGATCATCTAAATCATTCTAATTGCTCCCAAAATCCACCAGTGACACCTAGCAGTATATGGTGGCAACCCTCAAAGCGAATGCCGAATCTCTTGTGCAGCTACCTATGTGATTCAGTTCTTCTATCTTGAGCCCCGATCATATTAGGTTTAGGTAAACTCGTCAAACCCTATTTCTGTCATATGATGTATATCATTCGATTCGAGTCCATGGGAAATCTAAATAGAAACTCTTTCTATTATTTCACTCTGCCATGGCCATGGGCTTCTGGACTTGATTCTCATGATTATCATAGGGCCTTTCTTTACCACCGAGGTAGATAGATTCCATCTTATGCATCCAGTTTCTACAATGAACATGCTATAGCCAACATACACCTAGGGTTTCCATATGGCTAGGAAGACCGAGTAATGGTGTAGTCAAACTAATAACACCCTAAGGTGAACTGCCGATGCAACTCAGGTAAAGAAACCAGACACACTACTTGCAGCATCGAGTCAGTCATTGACGAGAAGGTAGATTCCTAATGACTACTCGAGGTGGTCACGCTCAGTGCCTCGTTCTCTAACGAGTACCTGTACTCTCGCTCCATGTCTCCACACCTAGACTCAAGACTCATCTACTAAAGGAAAGCGATTGTACACCAACCTTTCGGATCAATCACCATCCTCATGTATGATCCTATGGTCGGGAGCAATTTATGAGTTAACAATAATTATTCAATGTCTTAAATTTTTCAACTTTGAAAATATGAATTATTCATTACCATTAACTCAAAGATGTATCACAGACACTAAATACACATATGTGAATAGAAAATAACCATTTTATTGAATTATAGTCAAAATTACATATTTTGCCCTAGAAGTGTATTACAAGTGTCAGCCAATTCTGGCTTCTAGGGCAACATATATCTAACAATCTCCCACTTGTCCTAAGCCAATTGGCTACAAGTCTAAGTCCATTTCTCAAGTGGGCTTCGATCTTCTGTTGGCCCAACGGCTTTGTAAGTGGGGTCTGCCACATTATCTGTGGAGTTGACTCTCTTAGACGTCTCAACGTAAACCTTTCTCAAAAGGTAATCGCCGGTGAGATGTCGCAGTGGTACATCGGACATACGTTTTGCGTATGGATCTGAACTCTTCCAACAGCACCATCACACAAACAGACTCTGCTAGATTGTTCGACTTTTTCGGATCAATCTCATATCGAGACATGAAGTCGAGTCTGTGTATCCTTGACTAGGAGTTCTCTCATTACCAAAGACCACACATATATCCTTAGTTCTTCTCAGTACTTAAGGATACATTTCACAGAAGTCCAGTGTTCTTCACCTGGATTTGACTGATATCTGCTTGTGACACTCACAGCATGGGCTATATCAAGTCGTGTACAGTAGCATGGCATACATGAGGCTCCCTATTGCAAGAAGCATAAGGGATCTTGCTCATGCGTTCTATTTTCCTCAGGTGTGCTGGGGCACATCTTCTTGGAAAGATGAATACCATGCTGAAGGGTATTAATCCCCTCTTAGAGTTTTCCATACTTAAACCTCTTTTAGTACTTCCTCTATGTACATCTTCTGTGAAAGTCCTAGCATCCTATTCGGTCTATCCCTATAGACTTATTCCTAGAATAAAGGATGCTTCACCTGAGTCTTTCATGGAGAATATTCCTTAGACAACCAACTTTGACTGATGTCCAAACATGGGAATATCATTCCCAATAAGGAGGATTCTCATCCACGTACATACGAGGAAGACAACAGCGCTCCCTACTGACCTTTGAAAACACATGGTTCCACTTTCTTTTTGATGAAACCAAACTTTTGATCACATCATTAAAAAGAGTGTTTCCAGCTTCGAGATGCTTGCTTAAGTCCATATATGGACCTTTGCAGTTGCAAACCTTGTGATTCAGTATCACTGGATGTGGAAACCTAGCGGCTATTCCATATAGATATCTTTCCTCAAGATTCCATTTTAGGAATGCCGTTTCACGTCATTTGCCATATTTCAAATAACGAATAGGCTGCAACAGCAAGCAATGTGCGGATGGATTTTAGCATAGCCACGGGGAAAAGGTATCCTGATAGTCAAGTGCCTTCCGTTGACTATAACTCTTTTGCCACAGTCTAGCCCTTGAAATGTCTCCACATTCCATCTGCACCAAATCTTTCTCTTTGAAGATCCATTTACACCCAAATACGGTACTATACCTTCTGGTGGATCTACCAAGGTCCAACTTGGTTTGAGTGCATCTTATCGATCTCTGACTTCATTGCCTCAAGCATTTCTCGGAGGTCGATATCCTGATATCGCCTCGTTGTAGGTGTTTGGGATCATCACATGAGCACCATTACCTATGAGGAAACATTTCCTCTACTTCCTCTGAAATAATACCTAAGCTATCTTTCAGGGGACGGAAACTCTTCCGATCTATGAGTGGAGGAGGTAGTGTTCTTATTGGCTCCAACCTGATTTGGTTCCACATTGGTCCTTAGCTCTTTTCTGCTTGGAGATCTTCTCATCAAGCTTAATCTACTTTCCAATGCCCTATCTTGAATAAACTATTTTTTCAAGAAAGTATGGCATGTCGACTCACAATCAACATTGTTGGTCTTCAGGAATGTAGAAATAGTATCCTAATGACTCTTTAGGATATCCTATGAATCAGCTCTAAAGACCTAAACTCTAACTTGTCCGCTGTTGTCTTTTGACATGAGCCAGGACAACCCCAAATTCTGAGATGACTCAGACTTGGTTTCTTTACCTGCATATCTCATACGTGTGGTAGGAACGGTTTAGAGGGAACCCTATTCAGTAGATAATAATTGAAGTTAATATAATGTCCCCAAAGAAAATCTAGGGAGGTCTGTGAAGCTCATCATGGATCGAACCATATCCAATAGGAGTCCGATTTCTCCGTTCTGAAAACCCCGTTGAGTTGAGGTGTTCCTGGTGGAGTCCATTGAGAGACTATGCCATTTTCCTTGAGATAGTCTTAGGAATTTCCCGGCTAAGGTATTCACCTCTCGATCTGATCGAAGAACCTTAATGGGTTTTCCAGTTTGTTTTTCACTTCATGTCTGAAATTCTTGAACTTTTCAAAAGCTTCAGACTTTGTCTCATAAGATACACATACCCATACCTAGACAGTCATCGGTAAAGGTAATGAAGTAGACAAAATTGCCTCTAGGCCGGCACAATGAATGTGCCGCACACATTCTAGAATTGTATACTCAGGGCAAGGAGATCTGTGGCCCCTCCCCATTGTCCAACAAAAGGGAGTTTTAGTCATTTTGCCTTTCCTGGAAGACAAGATTCAACAAAGTTTGGATAATGATCAAAAGTCTAATGGACTCAATATAGCCATTTTCTCCAATTTGTTGAATCACCTATCTTCCTGCTATATGACCTAATCTCATGGTGCCTAGTAATATCTGGTCGTTTGGACTATCCCTAAGGTCGTTTAAGGCATTCAACGTTTTGCTCGAATAATAGCATACCTCAGAAGGACCTTCTTCTTGTCTTTCAGGGTGGCCAGGTAAGTAGGGCAGTTCCTGCTTCCAATGGCGCGTGCTGTTGCAAAATATGGAAAACACTTTCCTTTGCCACGACCTTTTCCTTCGGTTCTGCCTTCTTCTTCTTGTCCTTCTACCCTTTTTGCTTTTTCACAGACTTCTTTTTTCTTCATAAGACTTTCTTTGGAAGAAGTCCGTTCATAGCAAAGAACTGAGCCTTTAAACCTTTCATAGAAAGCTCAGCAGTACCAGCATATGCATCAACTCAGCCAAGAAATTTTGAAGTTTATGCATGTGGTAATTCATGATGAATTGCCCATATGCATCAGTCAAGGATTGCAGAATAATATCATCTGAAGTCCAAGTCCAACTTCACACCGAGCTTCTCAAGCTCTTCCATGTCCTTGATCATTGTCAGACAGTGATCTTGGACTGACTGCCCATCACGCATCTTAGCCTTAAAAAGTCTTCGTGACTTGATATTTGGCTGGCGACTCTGTTCACCAAACATCTCCTGCAGGTGAGCCAACATTGGCGAGCAGTTCGATATCTTCATGTTGGCGCTGGAGCTCATCAGACATCGAGCCCAACATGTAGTATCTGGCCTTATTATCTTCGTCATCCATTTTTCCAGAGACGCTCTCTGTCAGTGGATGGACGAGCTGTAAGGTGGGGAGGGTCTGGTCCAAAACATGGTGTTAACTTCTGAACCCAAAATATTTTGTAGTTCCTGAGCCAATCTTTATAATTGGGTCCAGTCAGTCTATGTGTGTCTAGGATACGTGCCAGTGGGTTGGACAGCAGACATTTTCTATAGAGAGTCAAAGATTCTAGTTAGATACTGTAATTTTGACTTGACCAATTTGTTAGGGGATTTTATTTTTAAACAATTAGCTCCCACTATTTCTCGGATCCCTACACTCCCTCTGAGAGAATGCGAAATCTCCGATTGATGATTTTACTGTGGGTGGTGCGGTCTCACCAACTGACTCATCACCTCACCTACAGTTATTGGTGATGGGTTAGCCAATGAGTGAACAACTCTTGTTCAATGATTTCTCTAATCATGGTGCATCCCAAACTTGGTCTCTAATTCATGAATACTCACCGTATCCGAAATATTGATCCATCCTTAGTTAAGTCAGACCCACCATTTGCATAGACTGGATTCTAATTGGGTCTCTCACCGATCCAAATATTGAGCCCAACTCATCCTCCACGCCCATAGCTATCCAATGCCTAATAGACATGGTTGCTCTTCCGGTGCAATGAGCCACTGTATCCAGCCGAGAACAATCAACCCGGGAAGGCCCGCACGCACTACAATGGTGGAAGACCTCGACTTAATCTTTCTTAGGGAGAATTGATTCAGGTCTCATTAAACTAGACTTGCTTAGTCATAACAATTATGACTAACCTAGTGGCATGGGTCAGCCTCGGATTATTGACCACCTCAGATCAGAAACTTGTCAACAGATATGGCCAGGTAAGTGAGACCGGTGGAAGGAATATCCGTTAACTCGCACAAGAAGCATTCAGGTCGAGTAGCTTCCAATTAAAAACCAGTCGTCGTCTGTGCCAAACTTACCTTAGACACCAAATTGTTGAGTCAGAAACCAATTGGGTTTAGCCTACAATCCAGACTCTAACCTCTGAGCCTAATTAGGCTTTGCTTGATCGTGACTCGATCTTGACCAGACTTAATCCTATTAGGCTGGTCAATTTTAAGCATTGTTGATCCCATCTACACAACTCTTGATTCGGTTTGATCAACCGCTTAGACCTAATGAGCTACCAACAAGCCCGAACCCAGTATTATGAATATGTCTTAGATCTAATATCTTCAATTTTAGACCTAATTATATTCATAAACTAATTCTTAATTAAGTGGGTTCATAAAAAAATATGCACATATAAATCTAGGTTCAGGATCTAGGGTTTGCAAGAAATGTAAGTTTTGGTGTTTCTGATTAAGGACGAACGCGCAGCACCCTACACAGTCATAAGAACACCCATCGAATGGGAAGAGAGGGCCTTTAAACCCTTCTTCGTTCTTATGACGGACGGCCAAGAGGAAGCCTTAATCAGGAACATTCAATACTAAAAAACAATTATAGATCTATATCATATATCTCATATAAATTAGATCTAATCAGGCATATTTTGCATACATCTCATGTATCGAATCTGCATGTTTTCAGATCTAAATTATCACATAATAATCTAAAAAATTAGATTTAATTGATCTAATCAAAATAAATTCTAATCTAGACAATTATGTAGAACTATTCTACAACTAGTCTAGCATGCATCAATCATATCTCATATGATATTTAAAATTAAATAATTTTTATTTGCTTTTATCAGAATGTATTAATAACACTTATAATATCAAAAAAGTAAATAAAGAGATCTAAAATATGATTTAATCAATTAAATCAAGACATGCAAAACTATTCTATAGAACTATTCTATTCTAGAACTAGTCATGCAATATCTTCATGTTCTTAGATCCAAATCATTTAATTTTAATTTTTCTGATTTCAGATCTGATCAATCTCATGTGACATTAAATCACATTTTTTTTATTAAATAAAATTAAAATCAGATCTAAACATTTTTAGAACCATGGCTCTGATACCAGTTGAAGGGAAATCCTGATTTCCCGGTCCAGGTTCGTTCAGATCTGATTAGATCAAGAGATATATTTCAAAAATTTTCTCTTGATCTTAATCAGATCTTGATAAATTTCAGATCTGATTCTTATTTATTTTAATAAATAAAATAAAATAAGATAAATTAAAATCAAATTTAATTTACCTGATTTGGGTAATCCTATACCCGTAGATGATCCTGATTGCAGCGGAAGGTTCTGGATCTAGCCACGCAAGCGCCTGGCCTCTACGGGTATCCACTCGGGTTGGATCTGGAGAACTCTTTCTTCTCTATCACACCTCAAAAATCAGATCTGGATCTGATCTGGAGATCTTCAAAACTCTTTTGAAGATCTGCAGTCGTCTTTTGCAGCAGCGAGCCTTCTTTCTTTTGATCGCCTTTCCTTGATCTGAATCGCACCAACTAAGTCCAAAACACTTTTGGACGTGGAGAGCAAGGGGAGAAGAGAGTATGGCGTGGAGAAGGAGGGGGAGAGGCAGCCTTGGAGTGGGAAATCTCTTTTCAATAGATCTTTTTATTAGGGTTGGGCGCAGGGTCTTATTTATAGACTAAGCGTGATCCAACTCTTCTTCTCTCAACCAATCACAACCTTTGTGAAATCAGATCTAAATCTGATTGTTTGAAAAAGAGACCCCTGGATTCCTCCTTAGAGGGTGTTAGACCAGTCAAAACTGGATTCTAGTAGAACTCTAATTGGAATCCTAAAGGGAGGTGGAGTCCTTGTCCAACAAGGACTCCTACGCCTGTGCCTGGCCTCTACCGGTATCCACTTAGGCTGGATATGGAGATCCTCTTCTTCTCTATCACATCTTCAAAAATTAGATCTGGATCTGATCTGAAGGATCTTCAAAATATCTTTCGAAGATCAGTAGTTGTCCTTTCCAACAGCATAGCCTTCTAGCTTTTTGTCGCCTTTCTCTCATCTGGATCGCACCAACTTGGATCCCAAACACCTTTGTGCATGGAGAGGAGAGGGAGAAGATGGACTTGGCATGGAGGAGGAGGAGGGAGACAACCTTGGGGCATGGAGAATTTTCAATTGATTTCAGATCTTCCTTGAGTTGGGCGCAGGGTCTTATTTATAGACTATGCGTGATCCAACTCCTCTTCTTCCCAACCAATCACAATCCTTTGTGAAATCAGATCTAAATCTGATTGGTGGGAATAGAGTCCCTTGGATTCCTCCTTAAATGGTGCCTAAGACCAGTCAAACTTGGTTCTTAGGAGAAGTCTAGTCAAAATCCAAAAGGGAGATGGAGTCCCTATCCAATAGGGACTCCTGGGCGCCTCCTGCTTGGGCACACCCTAAGGGTGGCATGCACCCTCCTCCTTACCAGGTTCTGGCAAGGGGACAGGCCCCCACCAGCTCTCCAATAGGTGCGTGACACATGGACAAAAGTCAAAGTGTCAATGGTCAACATTTGACCAGTCAAAGGTCAACTTTTGATCAAAGTCAAAGGACGAGAAATGGTAGGTGACCAAAAATGGCAGGTATTATCATACAAAATAAGACCACCCTTTTCTGACCTGGACAGGCTCCAGTCAGACCACTTGAAGGTCTCTGATTGAGCACAAACTTCTTTGGCTCAGTAAGGACAACTATTTATGATAGTAGAAGAAGAATGTTAAGTTCAATCGAGTGCTAGCACGATTTTCTTAAACCTAATTAAATCTCATTCAGATCAATTGAACTGGATTTGTTCAATTGATGATCACTAAATTTAAACCCTTGTTTGTGTGACCCAGTTAGGTTCAGTTCTATATGATAATGGGATATGTCATGACCTCTATCATCGACATCATTGAAACTCCTTTCGATGGATCAGAACTCTTCTGATTCAAACAGCTAGAATGATCGATCATCTAAATCATTCTAATTACTCCCAAAATCCATCAGTAACACCTAGCAGTAAATGGTTGCAATCCATTAGAGCTAAATGCAAACCTCTTGGTGTAGCTACTTGTGTGATTAAGTTCTTCTATCTTGAGCCCCGATCAGATTAGGGTTTAGGTGAACTCGTCAAACCCTAGTCTCTATCATATGATGTAATCATTCGATTCAAGTCCGATGTGAAAACCTAAATAGAGACTCTTTCTATTATTTCACTCTGTCATGGCCATGAGCTTCTGGACTTGATTCTCATGATCATCATAGGGCTGCTCCTCTACCACCGAGGTAGATAGATTCCATCTTGATGCGATCCAGTTCCTATAATGAACATGCTAAAGCCAACATACACCTTAGAATTCCGTATGGCTAGGACACCTAGTTATGGTATGGTCAAACAATAACACCCTCAAAGTGAACTGCCAATGCACCTTAGTCAAAGAACTAGACACACTACAGCATCGAGTCAGTAGACAGAAGGTAGACTTCTATGACTACTGAGTGTCATGCTAGTGCCCTCATTCTCTAACAGTACTGTACTCTCGCTTTGGTGTCTCCACTGTTAGATATATGTGCCCTAGAAGCCAGAATTGGCTGACACTTGTAATACACTTCTAGGGGCAAAATTATAATTTTGACTATAATTAATGAAATGGGTTATTTTCTATCACATATGTGTATTTAGTGTCTGTGATACATCCTTTGAGTTAATGGTAATGATAATTCATATTTTCAAGAGTTGAAAATTTAAGACATGAATAATCATTATTAACTCATAAATAGCTCCCGACCATAGGATCATCACGAGGATGGTGATTGATCCGGAAGGTTGGTGTACGATCGCTTCTCTTTAGTAGATGAGTCTTGAGTCTACGGTGTGGAGACACCGGAGCGAGAGTACAGGTACTCATTAGAGAACGAGGGCACTGAGCGTGACCACCTCGAGTAGTCATTAGGAAGTCTACCTTCTCGTCAATGACTGACTCGATGCTGCAGTAGTGTGTCTGGTTCTTTGACCTGAGATGCATCGGCAGTTCACCTTGAGGGTGTTATAGTTTGACTACACCATTACTCGGTCTCCTAGCCATATGGAACCCTGAGGTGTATGTTGGCTATGACATGTTCATTGTAGGAACTGGATTGCATCAAGATGGGATCTATCTACCTCGGTGGTAGAGGAGTAGCCCTATGATGATCATGAGAATCAAGTTCCTGAAGCCCATGGCCATGGCAGAGTGAAATAATAGAAAGAGTTTCTATTTAGATTTTCACATTGGACTCGAATCGAATGATTACATCATATGACAGAGACTAGGGTTTGACGAGTTCACCTTAACCCTAATCTGATCGGGGCTCAAGATAGAAGAACTTGAATCACACAGGTAGCTGCACCAAGAGGTTCGCATTCAGCTCTGATGGGTTGCCACCATATACTGCTAGGTGTCACTGGTGGATTTTGGGAGCAATTAGAATGATTTAGATGATCGATCATTCTAGCTGTTCGAATCAGAAGAGTTCTGATCCATCGAAAGGAGTTTCGATGATGTCTATGATAGAGATCATGACATATCCCATTACCATACAGAACTGAACCTAACTGGGTCACACAAACAAGGGTTTGAATCTGGTGATCATCAATTGAACTGATCTAGTTCAATTGATCTGAATGAGATTCAATTAGGTTCAAGGAAATCGTGCTAGCACTCGATTGAACCTAACGTTCTTCTTTTACTATCATAAATAAGTTGTCCTGATTGAGCCAAAGGAGTTTGTGCTCAATCAGAGGCCTTCATATGGTCTGACTGGAGGTTGTCCAAGTCAGAATAGGTTGTCTTATTTGTAAGACATTACCTGCCATTTTTGGTCACCTGCCATTTCTTGTTCTTTGACTTTGGTCAAAAGTCTACCTTTGACTGGTCAAACGTTGACCATTGACCCTTTGACTTTTGACCACATGTCATGCACCTATTGGAGAGCTGGTGGGGGCCTGTCCCCCTGCCAGAACCTGGCAAGGAGAAGGGCGCACGCCAAGGGTGGCGTGAGCCCAAGTAGGAGGCGCCTAGGAGTCCTTGTTGGACAAGGACTCCACCTCCCTTTTGGATTCCAATTAGAGTTCTACTAAGAATCCAGTTTGACTGGTCTTAGGCGCCCTCTAAGGAGGAATCCAGGGGTCTCTATTCCAACCAATCAGATTTAGATCTGATTTCACAAAGGGTTGTGATTGGTTGAGAGGAAGAGGAGTTGGATCACAAGAGGTCTATAAATAAGACCCTGCGCCCAACCCTAATTCCAAGAAGTCAAAGTGAATTCAATAGAGATTTCCCACGTCCAAGGCTGCCTCTCCCCTCCTTCTCCACGCCATACTCTCTTCTCCCCTTGCTCTCCACGTCCAAAAGGGTTTTGGATTTAGTTTGGTGCGATTCAGATCAAGGAAAGGCGATCAAAAGCAAGAAGGCTGCGCTGCTGCAAAAGGACGACTGCAGATCTTCAAAAGAGTTTTGAAGATCCTCCAGATCAGATCCAGATCTGATTTTTGGAGGTGTGATAGAGAAGAAGAGGATCTCCAGATCCAACCCGAGTGGATACCGGTAGAGGCCAGGCGCTTGCATGGCTAAGATCCAGAACCTTCCGCTGCAATCAGGATCATCTACAGGGTAATAGGATTACCCAAATCAGGTAAATTAAATTAGATTTAATTTATCTTATTTTATTTTATTTATTAAAATAATAAGAATTAGATCTGAAACATATCAAGATCTGATTAAGATCAAGAGAAAAATTTTTGAAATATATCTCTTGATCTAATCAGATCTGGACGAACCTGGACCGAAAAATCAGGATTTTCCTTCATCCACACCATAAACTCAAGACTCATCTACTAAAGAGAAGCTATTGTACACCAACCTTCTAGATCAATCACCATCCTTGTGTTAATAATGATTATTCATGTCTTAAATTTTCAACTCTTGAAAATATGAATTATCATTACCATTAACTCAAAGGATGTATCACAGACACTAAATACACATATGTGATAGAAAATAACCCATTTTATTCATTATAGTTAAAATTACAATTTTGCCCCTAGAAGTGTATTACAAGTGTCAGCCAATTCTGGCTTCTAGGGCATATATATCTAACAGCTATAACAAGCCTTGATCAAACCAGGACTCGATCTTATCAGATCAAGAAAAATCCATCTAGAATTTCTAGGAGAGGCTTGTCCAAATTTCATCTCATGATTTTAGGACAAGCCCTAATCTGGCAAAGACAACCCTTGTCTTATTCCTATCTTATGAAATTTAGGACAAGTCTTGATCAGGCTAGGACAAGATTCAGTCAGATCAAGATAAATCCCTACAAAGTTTTCAGTTAAGCCTTCTCCAAAGAGTTCCACAAATTAGTAGGTCTTATCCTATTTCCATTCGATGGATCAGGACAAGCCTAGATCAGGTTAGGATAAGACTTTTCTGACCTAGGCAAATTTCAGTCAGACTAGGATATAGTCATACAAGGCTCTCAGATAAGCCAAATCTAATTTGGCTTAGTTAAAATGAACCAGAAAGATGATAGAAGGAGAATATTAGGTTCAATCGTGTGCTAGCACGATTTTCTTGAACCTAATTGGATCTAATCCAAATCAATCGAATCAGGTTAGCTCAATTGATGACATCTAGATCCAAATCCTTATTTGTGTGATCTAGTTAGGTTCAATTTTGTATGATAATGAGACATGTCATGATCTCCATTAATAATATCATCGAAACATCTTGCGATGGATCAGAACTCTCCTGATTCATCCAATTAGAATCATCGATCATCAAGATAATTTTAATTGATCCCAAAATCCACCAGTGACACCTATCAGTATATGGTGGCAATCCATCAAAACCAAATAGCAAACCTCTCAGTGTAGCTACCTGTGTGATTGGGTTCTTTTATCATGAGTCCTGACGAGATTAGGGTTAAGGTAAACTCGTCAAACCCAACACCCATCATATGAATGAATTATTCAATTTGTGTCCGATGTGAAATACTAATAAAAACTCCTTTCTATTATTCCACACTACCATAGCCATGGGTTTTAGGAATCAGTCTTATGTTCATCATAGGACTACTCCTCATCTATCGAGATTGATAGATCCCATCTTGGTGCGATCCAATTCCTATAATGAACATGCTATAGCTAACATATACCTCAGAATTCTGAATGGCTAGAAGATCGAGTTATAGTGTAGTCAAACTATAATACCCTCAAGGTAAACTATCGATGCACCTCAGGTTAAAGAACTAGACACACGCTATAGCATCGAGCTTGTCATCGATGTGAAGGTAGGTTTTCTTATGACTGCTCGAGATGGTCATACTTAATGCTCTCATTCTCTAACGAGTATCTATACTCTCACTCTGATGTCTCCACACTGTAGACTCAAGACTCATCTACTCTAAGAAAATGATCATACACTGATCTTTCGGATCGATCATCATCCTCGTGATGATCCTACAATCAAGAGAAATTTATGAGTTAATTATGATAACATATGCCTTAAATTCTTAACTCTTGAGAATATGTATTATCATGCCTATTAACTCAATGAATGTATCATAGATACTTTAATACATAATGTGATAGAATAAATAACCCTTTAACTCATTTTAAGTCAAAATTATGAAAATGCTCCTAGAAAGTATTTAACAAGTATCGGCCAATCTAGCTTCTAGGGCACACATCTAATAGGATATCCTAAAGAGTCATTAGGATATTATTTCTATCTTTCAAAAGATCACAATGTGATTATGAGCCGACATGCCATCTTTCTTGAAAAATAATTTATTCTAGATGGTGGTATCGAATGATAGATTAGACTCAAGAAAAAAGTCTCTAATGAGAAACGAGCTAAGGAACCTATGGAATCCAATCAGATTGAGCCAACCAAGACACCACCTCCACCTTGTAGATCAAGTAGAATTTTCCATCCTCCTGAAAGGTACTTAGAAACTATATTAGAAGATGTAGAGAAAATATTTCTCATAGGAAATAGGGTTCATGGTGATGATCCCAAAATCTATGATGAGATGATATCAGATATCGACTTCGAGAAATGCTTTGAGGCAATGAGGTCAGAGATTAACTCAATGCATTCAAACCAAGTCTAGATCTTGGTAGATCCACCTAAAGGTATAGTACCTATTGGATGTAAATTGATCCTCAAGAGAAAGATAGGTGCGGATGAAAATGTAGAGACATTCAAAGCAAGGCTCGTAGTAAAAGGATATAGTCAGTGCGAAGGCATTGACTATCAGGATACTTTTTCGTTAATAGCCATGCTCAAATTCATCCGTACATTGCTTGCTGTTGCAGTCTATTTTGATTGTAAAAAATGGCAGATGGACGTGAAAATGGCATTCTTAAATGGATATCTTGAGAAAAATATCTATATGGAATAGCCGCTAGGTTTCACCTCTAGTGATAATGATCACAAGATATGCAAGCTGCAAAGGTCCATATATGGACTTAAGCAAGCATCTCAAAGCTAGAATACTCATTTCAATGATGTAATCAAATCATTTGAATTCATCAAGAATGAGGAGGAGCCTTATATTTTCAAAAAAATCAGTGGGAGCACTGTTGTCTTTCTTATGCTGTACGTGGATGACATCCTCCTAATTGGGAATGATATTCTCATGTTGAGTATAGTCAAAATGTAATTGTCTAAAGAGTTTTCTATGAAAGTTCTGGGAGAGGCATCCTTTATTCTTGAAATTAAGATCCATAGGGATAGACCAAACAGGATACTGGATCTCTCATAGATAATGTACAAAGAGGAGGTGCTAAAATGGTTTAGCATGAAAAACTCCAAGAGAGGATTAGTGCCCTTCAAACATGGCATTCATCTCTCCAAGAAGATGTGCCCTAGCATACTTGAGGAGATTGAACGTATTAGCAAGATCCCTTATGCTTCGACAATAGGGAGCCTCATGTATGCCATGCTATGTACATGATCTGATATTGCCCATGCTATGAGTGTTACGAGTAGGTATAGTCAAATCTAGACGAAGAGCACTGAACTTCTGTGAAATGTATCCTTAAGTACTTGAGAAGGACTAAGAATATATTTCTAGTTTTTGGTAACAGAGAACTTCAGATCCAGGGGTATACAAACTCAGATTTCATGTCCGATATAAATGATCGAAAGTCGACATCTGAAAGTCTATTTATTTATAATGGTCAGTTAAAAGAGTTTCAAGCAAACGGTGATAGTAGACTCCACCATGGAAGTAGAGTACATCATTGCATCGAAGGCTGCAAAGGAGGCATTCTGGTATAAGAAGTTCACCACAGAGCTCAGAATGATGCCATCAGATGCTGTCCCTCTGTACTACGACAATAATGGCACCATAGCCCTAGCTAAAGAGCTAAGGTCTCACCAAAAATTCAAGCATACCGAGCAGCGATACCACCTCATCCATGATTATCTTAAGAAGCAATACGTCGAGGTCAAGAGAGTCAATACTGCAGACAATGCGGCTGATCCATTGATAAAGCCATTGAGCCAGTAGAAGATGGAAGCCCACCTTGAGAAGATGGGACTTAGATTTATAGCCAATTGGCTTTAGGTCAAGTGGGAGTTTGTTAGATGTGTGCCCTACAAGCCAGATTGGCTAAACACTTATAATACACTTCTAAGAATAATTTTATAATTTTAACTATAAATTAATAAAAAAATTATTTTTTATCATAGTGTGTATTTAAAGTATCTGTAATACATTCTTTAAGTTAGTGGTAATGATAGTTCATATTTTCAAGAGTTGAAAATTTAAGACATGAATTCTCATAATTAACTCATAAATTGCTCCCAACCATAGGATCTATTAAGAATTATGTCTCAAAGCCAATCGTCAGCCTATTGATGGTTGTGATATTATAATTGATTTATTAATTAATAAAAAATATTTTGGCATCTTTTTTCATCATAAGTTTACATCTTCTAATGAACTCCATTATTATGATGAAGTTCTTAGGACTATTTAATTTTGATAAAGAGAAGATTTATTGATTAGTCCTTAAGTTTGTTCACGACCAAATGATAGGCCGTGAATTAGGATGACAACATCTATCGAGCATAGATCGCTATATGCCATATAGGTTGGTTGTCCTCTTAACCAAGGTATGTGGAGACACTGGTATGGCATACAGGTGAGATGTATGGGTATATCGTCATTGAACATGACCAACTTCAGAGCATTCTACTATCGAGAATGTCTCTAATGTGATATAGGTATAAGTATCTCTTAGACCTAAGATCACCTCAGTGACTTGCAAGCAACTCACTATGCTTTGGTACCGAACTAACTAAATTTCTAATTCAACAATGGAAGGCTTCTAGGCATAGTCAAGTACTTGCAAAGTCAGAGTGTGATCAAGATGGAATTGACCACTCCAAGAGTTGGAGAAGAATGTATCACTGTATTTCAATAGAGCAAAATCTTGGCTAGGATAATCCATCAGATGGATTTGGTATTTTGAAATATAATGTGGACAACTTAATCAAAGTTGATAGTTGAACTCTGATGTATCCTACAAGCATTGTGGTCAAGGGTATGAATTATATGAAAACTATATCCACATGGGTTCTAAGGATGGTGTTCTACACCTTTAACCTATCCGACCATCGGATATCATTGCTAGATGGTCACTTTGATTGATACATAAATTTATTTCTATGCTATCAACTTAGGTTTGGACCTATGAGGTCACATACATTAAAGCTTATGATCTGATCAGATGGTTGATCAATATTAAGAATCGTTCTAGGGTTAAACAACCAATACGATTGATGTTTAACCTAGTGCAAGTATTGCAGGAGGATCGATTAGTAATTGAATTGCTGATTGGCTTAATTTGATTAAGCCAATAGACTTAAATTAAGTCTAATTAAATATAATTTAATTAGATTTAGTTTGAGTTTGATTGGATTAAGTTCAATTGGTTTATTGGATAAGCCAAGTGCAAGGAAGAACTAGTCCTAGTCTAACTAAGACTCGGATTAATCCAATTTTCTAATTTGATTAGAAAATAATTTAGAATTAAATTTAATTTAATCTAATTTAATTAAATTCTTAAATGGGTTAGGACTTTATCTAATTGGATTGGTTTAATCTTGATTTTATTTGGTTAAAAGATCTTGTTTGACCAAGTCAAAATAGGAGTCTTAGTGTGACTAGGATGCCCTATCTCCTTGCGCCACCTTGGTTCCAATGCCCTCCATACCTATTTTTTAGGTATTTTTCATGGAAAATCCCTTTCTTCTTAATTTCCATGCCCCCTCTCTCCCTCCAAGTCATATTTAGAAGTTAGGTGGAAGACCAAGTCAAAGGAGGAATTGGTTTTGCTTAGGATTCTATGAGATAGAATCCTTATTGACCAAAACATCTTCCCTTGAGTATTGCCCCCAATTTTAATTAATTCTTCTCTTATTCCATGAAAATAATCTCTTTTTTTGTGTGCCCTTTCTTGCTGGTCCATGCTAAAAATTGTGGAGGAGGCACCCAAGAATTGGGTGCCCTAACAACTTTCCATATTTGGATATTCCTAGTCTAGAAATTTGACCTAACTTGGATTCTTCTTTTTCCTTATTTATTGGACGAATTGTATTTTAATTTTTTCATGGAATATAGAGCTTTGATAGAAATTTGGTGTGTGCAAAAATCATAGGAAGAGGGTCCTTGGGCATGGGGGTTCCATAGGCACCAAATTAGATGTCTAGGTGAGAGAAAAGAGAAGAAGAAGAGGGTCTTCTTCTAGGACTATTTTATTTTCAATCTCTCCTCCTTTTTTTTGAGTTTTTTTAAAAGAGTCTCAGATTAGAAAACTCTCATCTTCCTTTCTATATTTTGGAGAGTCCAAATTTTGAAGAAGAAAGCATTAGATCGACCGTCGAAGAAGGATCAGCACAATACTAGCATGCTATGCTGATTTTCTGCATCGAACTTCAGATTAAAGATCGTAGGCTCATGTGGAGGACTCCTAGAGGCCGAACGCATATGTGGCTCATGTCTTCATTCTCAAGCCTAGATTAGTAAATTAGAATATCTAAACTTGCTTAGATAATAGATCTGATCTATAAACTTTATACCTACATTAGATGTAGTGTAGATCTAGGTTGATTTGATCAACCTTTCTCTTTCTTATTTGATTTTAATTTTTAATTTAATATAATACCTTAATCATGTAATAAATCTAAGATCTAGGTATTTATATAATTATTTAAATAAATTTTATATTTATTTAAGTCTTTTGCTGTAAGATGTTGAAAAAATTTTAAGATCTACCTGTGAAATCCTAGATCTAGTTTCTTCAATTTGTATCAGAGCCTAGGTTCTTATTACATGATTTTTGTACATATCTAGATTATTTCTTAGATTAGATCTAATTTATAATTTAATTATTAAACTTAAAATTAAAAGTAAAATAAAATAAAATATTTTAGATTGCATGGACTGCCATAAGGTTATCCTGCTGTAAGATTTATCCCTTATAGTGAATAGATTGTCCTAGTACGTACTGATCTAAAATATTGATCATAAAATTTTAGATTAGATCTAAGAGATTTTATGATCTAATTAAAAATATTTTAATCTAATTTTAATCTTCATAAATATGTTAGATTTGATCTAAGGAGATTTATGATTGCTTATTTTGAAACTATTTAGATTAGATCTAAAGTAGTTTTATGTTTATTTTACTTGCATATTGATTATAAATCAAACATGCAACTTGGTTTATAGAATCATATTGTAAAAATATTTTATAAATATGAAAATCATTTTTGAAAAGCCGAACCCCAACCCTCAGCCCAAAACTTAATTGAGAATTAAGAAGTTGATTGATTAGGATCTAGGATTGTGAATTGAAGATCTTAAGACACAAATCATAACACATTGGGTGAAATGGATTAGTGGGGATTAGGTCCATTAATTGGGTTAGACCTAGGGTTAGATTAAAGAATAGACTTGATTAGAGAATTGACTAAATCCAATTAATTATTGTCTTAGATTATGTCAAGGATTCTCTAGATTAATTACAATAGTTGTAGTTGATCAAGTCCATGTCTTTAACAAGACCCAAGATGGACTTGATTCTTGGCTATGCGGTCTAGCATGAACTATTTGGTTGATCTAATTAAAACTAATTAAACCAGTCGGTGTCTAAGGTAAACCAAATCAATAGTTTTTAAATGGCAGCCCACTTACCTGATCATTTCTGATGGTATCTAAGGCAAGCCTGGCAGATCCTTCCACTAATTGAACTTACCTGACCTCTTGATGAGATTATGTTTTGATCAAATTGCTTGACTATTCGAGCTAACCCATGTCAGCTAGGTAAATCAATTTGACTGATTTAGGTGCTCCTAGACCAGCCTATTAATGGTCTCCCTTAAGCTGACTTGGTGAAGTTAGTGGAAGGATCATGACAAGCTGGTTAATCTGACCTATTCACTTCGATAAATAAATCCTCTAAAATTATTAGATCTATAAAATAAAATAGTTATATGATAACTAGATCATAGCCACCCATTAAAGTGGATGATAATGGGCCCATCAGTTGGATAATCATTGGAGGCCCAAAGGCCTGGTGCTTATCGGTTGATGAAATTATCATTCATTATATGATCTCTTGGGTACATCTTTCTAAATGGTGGTTAGGTGGGCCAACCAAAGTTGGACCTGATCATTCTTAGATGGATGGGCCAAGTATGGTCATGTTAATGGTTGGACCTAACTAGACCCTTTTCTGAGAAGGTCAAAGCCAACTGATCAGGGCCTAGGGTAAAATTTAATTACTGAAAATTATTTAGAGAAATAATTGGTTATGAACCTACCCTTAGATGTACATGGATGGACCAACCAAAGTTGGGCTCATGTATAGGCTATGTAGATTCTAGTACCCACTAAGAAATTAGGGTAATTCCTCGAATTGGAGGTAGAGGCTACCAATTCAAATAAAATAGTGCAAAAAATCTTTTGATTAAAGTCCAAATCTTAAGGTTTACTGAATCAATTACAAATTAGGTTTTGATTTTCCTTTGTGAAGACATGGCCACTTCCCTATCGCTCCGATCATTATTGGATAATGATAAGTTGGTGGGATCCAACTTCGATAGCTGGTATCAAAAGTTGAAGATTGTCTTAGAGCATGAAAGGATCCTATATGTGCTGACGGATCCTGCACC
This sequence comes from Cocos nucifera, assembly GCA_006176705.1. Lineage (NCBI taxonomy): Eukaryota > Viridiplantae > Streptophyta > Magnoliopsida > Arecales > Arecaceae > Cocos > Cocos nucifera. Next base: position 148,564 of record QRFJ01002113.1, on the reverse strand, counting down.
TAAAGAGCCAGTTGCCAATGCACGTGGAACAATCAGAGATACTCATCAGAAGTGGCTCAATGACCGAATCATGATGCATTGCATTATGCTAGCTGCAATGAGCGATGAGTTCAGTCGTATGTTTAAGATAGCTCAGCCAAATAAAATGCTCCAAGTGTTAGAGGATTCTTTTGGCACACCTGATGATGTTGAGAGGCACAAGACTAGTTGCACCATCTTCAATGCCAGAATGCGGGATGGAGCCTCTATCTCTGATCATGTACTGTATATGATCGAGCTGATAGAGCGCTTGAGCAAACTCGGCTTTTTCTTGCATGAACAACTTAAAAAAGATGCAATACTGAACTCGCTGCCAAAGTCCTATCTCCCTTTCCTTACTCATTACAGAATGATAAAGCCTGAAGTAAACTATCATGGCTTACTGGGGTTACTTCAGAACTTTGAGAAGGATCACTAGCTCCATAAAGAGTTGGTGAACTTAGTGGAAGGTTCGTCTTCTCATTCTCAATCTTTGGGAAAGGGAAGAAGAACAAGAAGGAGAAAGCCAAGAAGGTGCACGTTCATGCTAGGACAATTGTGTAGGCTCAGACCCGAAAGACCAAGCCCAATAAGAGTCAAACCAAATTCTTCTTTTGCAAGAAGCGGGGGCACTGAAAGAGGAACTATCCTCAGTACATTGCCTCCCTGGACCCAAACTGGTAGAGAAAGAAGCAAGCTATTGCTGGGCAAGGTATTTATATGATAACTTCTTACAATTTTTCTATTTATGATATTACTGATTGGGTATTGGATGCCGATAGCCCATACCATATTTACAATTCATTGCAGGGGTTGCAGGTCAGTAGAAGATTCAAGCAAGATGAGAGATGTTAGATATATGTGCCCTAGAAGCCAGAATTGGTTGACACTTGTAATACACTTCTAGGGGCAAAATTATAATTTTGATTAAAATCAATAAAATTGATTATTTTCTATCACATATGTGTATTGAGTGTCTGTGATACATCCTTTGAGTTAATGGTAATGATAATTCATATTTTCAAGAGTTGAAAATTTAAGACATGAATAATCATTATTAACTCATAAAATGCTTCCGACCATAGGATCATCATGAGGATGGTGATTGATTGAAAGGTTGGTGTACAATTGCTTCTCTTTAGTAGATGAGTCTTGAGTCTACGGTGTGGAGACACCGAAGCGAGAGTACAGGTACTCATTAGAGAACGAGGGCATTGAGCGTGACCACCTTGAGTAGTCATTAGGAAGTCTACCTTCTCGTCAATGACTGACTCGATGCTGTAGTAGTGTATCTGGTTCTTTGATCTGAGATGCATCACTAGTTCACCTTGAGGGTGTTATAGTTTGACTACACCATTACTCGATCTTCTAGCTATACAGAATCCTGAGGTGTATGTTGGCTATAGCATGTTCATTGTAGGAATTGGATCGCATCAAGATGGAATCCATCTACCTCGGTGGTAGAGGAGCAGCCCTATGATGATCATGAGAATCAAGTCCAGAAGCCCATGACCATGGTAGAGTGAAATAATAGAAAGAGTTTCTATTTAGATTTTCACATCGGACTTGAATCGAATGATTACATCATATGATAGAGACTAGGGTTTGACGAGTTCACCTTAACCCTAATCTGATCGGGGCTCAAGATAGAAGAACTTAATCACATAGGTAGCTGCACCAAGAGGTTCGCATTCAGCTCTGATGGGTTGCCACCATATACTGCTAGGTGTCATTGGTGGATTTTGGGAGCAATTAGAATGATTTAGATGATCGATCATTCTAGCTGTTCGAATCAGAAGAGTTTTGATCCATCGAAAGGAGTTTCAATGATGTTGATGATAGAGATCATGACATATCCCATTACCATACAGAACTGAACCTAACTAGGTCACACAAATAAGGGTTTGAATCTGGTGATCATCAATTGAACTGATCTAGTTCAATTGATCTGAATGAGATTCAATTAGGTTCAAGGAAATCGTGCTAGCACTCGATTGAACCTAACGTTCTTCTTTTACTATCATAAATAGTTGTCCTGACTGAGCCAAAGGAGTTTGTGCTCATTTAGAGGCCTTCACTTTGTCTGACTGGAGCTTGTCCAAGTTAGAAAAGGTTGTCTTATTTTATAAGACAATACCTACCATTTTTTATCACTTGCCATTTCTCATTCTTTGACTTTGGTTAAAAGTTGATCTTTGACTGGTCAAACGTTGACCATTGACACTATGACTTCTGTCCATGTGTCACGCACCTATTGGAGAGTTGGTGGGGGCCTGTCCTCCTAGTAGAACCTTGGCAAGGAGGAGGGCGTACGCCACCCTTGGCGTGTGCCCAAGTTGGAGGCGCCCAGGAGTCCCTATTGGATAGGGACTCCATCTCCTTTTTGGATTCCAATTAGAGTTCTCCTAAGAACCAACTTTGACTGATCTTAGGTGCCCTCTAAGGAGGAATCCAGGGAACTCTATTTCCATCAATCAGATTTAGATCTGATTTCACAAAGAGTTGTGATTGGTTGGGAAGAAGAGTTGGATCACAGACAGTCTATGAATATGACCCTGCACCCAACTCAAATAAAGATTGGAAAATTGAGATTTTCATGCCCCAAGGCTGCCTCTCCTCTCCTCCTCCATGCCAAAGCATCTTCTCCCTCTCCTCTCCATGTCTAAAAGTGTTTTGGACCTTGGTTGGTGCAATCCAGATGAGAGAAAGGCGACTGAAAGCTAGAAGGCTGTGCTGCTGCAAAGGACAACTACTGATCTTCAAAAGGAGTTTTGAAGATCCTCCAGATCAGATTCAGATCTAATTTTTGGAGACGTAATAGAGAAGAAGAGGATCTCTAGATCTAGTTCAAGTGGATACTGGTAGAGGCCAGGCACTTGCGTGGCTAGATCCAGAACCTTCTGCTGCTCATAGGATCATCATCGGATAATAGGATTACCCACTTCAAGGATAAATTAAATTTGATTTAATTTATCTAATTTTATTTTAATTATTAAAATAATAAAAATTAGATCTAAAATATCTCAGATCTAATCTAGATGAAAGAGAAAAAATTTTGAAATATATCTCTTGATCTGACCAGATCTGAACGAACCTGATCCGAAAAATTAGGATTTTCCTCCTTCAACTGGTATCAGAACCAAGGTTCTAAAAGTATTTAGATCTATTTTTAAATTTATTTTAATTAGAAAATAAGTGATTTTAGATGTCACATGAGATGTGATCAGATCTGAAATCAGAAAAAATTAAAATTAAATGATTTGGATCTAAGATTAGAAAATATGCATGACTAGTTCTAAAATAGAATAGTTCTATAGAATAGTCTTGCATATTTTTCAATTTAATTTGATTAAATCATATTTTAGATCTATTTATTTACTATTTTTTGATATTATAATGTTATAATAACATCTAAAAAATAGTAAATAAAAATTATTTAATTTTAAATATCATATGAGATATGATTGATGCATGTCTAGACTAGTTGTAGAATAGTTCTACATAATTATCTAGATTAGAATTTATTTTGATTAGATCAATTTAAATCTAATTTTTTAGATTATTATGAGATAATTTAGATCTGAAAATATGCATGATTCGATACATGAGATGTATGCAAAATATGCCATGATTAGATCTAATTTATATATGAGATATATGATATAGATCTAAAATTAGTTTTGTAGTATTGCATGTTCCTGATTAAGGCGTTCCTCTTGGCCATCCGGTCATAAGAACGAAGAAGGATTTAAAGGCCCTCTCCTCCCATCCGATGGGGTGTTCTTATGACGTGTAGGGGTGCTGTGCATTCGTCCTTAATCAGAAATCCAAAACTTACTTTCTGCAAAACCCTAGATCCTGAAATCCTAGGATTTATTGTGCATATTTTGTTTATGAACCCTACTTAATTAAAAATTAAGATTATGAAATATTAATTAGGATCTAAAATTGAGAATTTCAGATCTAAGACATATTCATAATACTGGGTTCGGGCTTGGGTAGCTCAATTAGGTCTAAGCGGTTGATCAAACCGAATCAAGAGTTGGTTAGATGGGATCAACAATGCTTAAATTGACCAGCCTAATAGGATTAAGTCTGGGTCAAGATCGAGTCACGATCAAGCAAGACCTAATTAGGCTCAGAGGTTAGAGTCTGGATTGTAGGCTAACCCAATTGGTTCTGACTCAACAATTTGGTGTCTAAGGTAAGTTTGGCACATACGATCGACTGATTTTTAATTGGAAGCTACTCGACCTGAATGCATTCTTGTACGAGTTAATGGCATATTCCTTCCACCGGTCTCACTTACCTGGCCATATCTGTTGACACAGTTCTGATCTGAGGTGGTCAATAATCCGAGCTAACCCATGCCACTAGGTTAGTCATAATTGTTATGACTATGACAAGTCTAGTTTAATGAGACCTGAATCAATTCTCCCTAAGAAAAGATTAAGTCTGAGGTCTTCCACCATTGTAGATGTGCGGGCCCTTCCCGGGGTTGATTGTTCTCGGACTGGATACAGTGGCTCAGTTGCATCGGAAAGATGCAACCATGTCTATTAGGCATTGGATGCTATGGGCTGGAGGATGAGTTGGGCTCAATATTTTGGATACGGTGAGAGACTCAATTAGGAAATCCAGTCTGTGCAAATGGTGGGTCTGACTTAACTAAGGAGTGGATCAATATTCTGGATACGGTGAGATTCATGAATTAGAGACCATGTTTGGGTGCACCATGATTAGAGAATCATTGAACAAGAGTTGTTCACTCATTGGCTAACCCATCACCAATAACTGTTAGGTGAGGTGATGAGTCAGTTGGTGAGACCGCACCACCCACTAGAAATCATTAATCATGGAGATTTTCGCATCTCTACAGAGGGAGTGTAGGGATCCGAGAAAATAGTGTGAGCTAATTTGTTTAAAAATAAAATTCCCTAAATAAATTGGTCAAGTCATAATTACAGTATCTAACTAGAATCTTTGACTCTCTATAGAAAAATATCTGCGTCCAACCCATTGGCACGTATCCTGGACACACATAGACTGATCGGACCCAATTATAAAGATTGGCTCAGGAACTACAAAATCATTTTGGGTTTCGAGAAGTTAACCCATGTTTTGGACCAGGACCCTCCCACCTTACCAGCTCGTCCATCCATTGAACAGAGAGCGTCTCTAGAAAAATGGATAGATGAAGATAATAAGGCCTAGATATTATATGTTGGGCTCGATGTCTGATGAGCTCCAGTGCCAACATGAAGATATCGGGACTGCTCGCCAAATGTTGGCTCACCTGCAGGAGATGTTTGGTGAACAGAGTCGTGCAGCCAAGTATCAAGTCACGAAATGACTTTTTAAGGCTAAGATGCATGATGGGCAGTCAGTCCAAGATCACTGTCTGATGATGATCAAGGACATGGAAGAGCTTGAGAAGCTCGATGTGAAGTTAGACTTGGATCCACAGAATGATATTATTCTGCAATCCTTGACTGATGCATATGGGCAATTCATCATGAATTACCACATGCATAAACTTCAAAATTTCTTGGCCGAATTAACGAATATGCTGGCCACTACTAAGCTTTCTATGAAAGATTCTAAAGGCTCAGTTCTTGCTATGGAACGAACTTCTTTCAAAAGAAAGTCTTATGAAAAGAAAAAGAAGTCTATGAAAAAGCAGAAGGTGAAAAGAGCAAAGAAGAAGAAGGCAAAGCCGAAGATGAAAGCCGCTGCCAAAGGAAAGTGTTTCCATTACAACAGTGACGGCCATTGGAATAGGAACTGCCCTACTTACCTGGCCATCCTGAAGAACAAGAAGGAAGGTCCTTCTGAAGCTATGCTCGTTATTGAGTCTAACCTTACGATTTCTTCTACATCCTGTTGGGTGCTTGACTCTAGTTCTAGTGCTCATCTGTGCACTTTCATGTAGGATCTTAAGGATAGCAGGAGGTTGAGGGATGGAGACATGATCCTACGCATCAGTAATGGAGCAAGAGTTGCTACAGTAGTGTGTCTGGTTCTTTGACCTAAGATGCATCGACAGGTCACCATGAGGGTGTTATAGTTTGACTACACCATTACTCGGTCTCCTAGCCATATGGAATCCTGAGGTATATGTTGGCTATAGCATGTTCATTATAGGAACTGGATCGCATCAAGATGGAATCTATCTACCTCGGTGGTAGAAGAGCAGCCCTATGATGATCATGAGAATCAAGTCCAGAAGCCCATGGCCATGGTAGAGTGAAATAATAGAAAGAGTTTTTATTTAGTTTTTCACATCGAACTTGAATCGAATGATTACATCATATGACAGAGACTAGGGTTTAAAGTTCACCTTAACCCTAATCTAATCGAGGCTCAAGATAGAAGAACTTAATCACACAGGTAGCTGCACCAAGAGGTTCGCATTCAGCTTTGATGGGTTGCCATCATATACTGCTAGGTGTCACTGGTAGATTTTGGGAGCAATTAGAATGATTTAGATGATCGATCATTCTAGCTGTTCAAATCAGAAGAGTTCTGATCCATCGAAAGGAGTTTCGATGATGTCGATGATAGAGATCATGACATATCCCATTACCATATAGAATTGAACCTAACTGGGTTACACAAACAAGGGTTTGAATCTGGTGATCATCAATTGAACTAATCTAGTTCAATTGATCTGAATGAGATTCAATTAGGTTCAAGAAAATCATGCTAGCACTCAATTGAACCTAACATTCTTCTTTTACTATCATAAATAGTTGTCCTGACTGAGCCAAAGGAGTTTGTGCTCATTTAGAGGCCTTCACTTTATCTGACTGGAGCTTGTCCAAGTCAAAAAAGGTTGTCTTATTTTCTAAGACAATACCTGCCATTTTTGATCACCTGCCATTTCTCGTCCTTTGACTTTGGTCAAAAGTTGACCTTTGACTAGTCAAATGTTGACCATTGATACTTTGACTTCTGTCTAGATGTCATGCACCTATTGGAGAGCTGGTGGGGGCCTGTCCCCCTGCCAAAACTTGGCAAGGAGGAGGGCACATGCCACCCTTGGCGTGTGCCCAAGTTGGAGGCACCCAGGAGTCTCTGTTGGACTGGGACTCCATCTCCTTTTTGGATTCTGATTAGAGTTCTCCTAAGAACCAACTTTGACTGGTCTTAGGCATCCTCTAAGGAGGAATCCAGGGGACTCTATTACCACCAATCAGATTTAGATCTGATTTCACAAAGAGTTATGATTGGTTGGGAAGAAGAGGAGTTGGAACACAGACAGTCTATAAATAAGACCCTACGCCCAACTCAAATAAAGATTGGAAAATTGAGATTTCCACACCCCAAGGCTGCCTCTCCTCTCCTGCACCATGCGAATGCATCTTCTCCCTCTCCTCTCCATGTCCAAAAGTGTTTTGGACCTTGGTTGGTGCAATCCAGATGAGAGAAAGGCGACTGAAAGCTAGAAGGCTGCGTTGCTGCAAAGGACAACTACTGATCTTCAAAACTCCTTTTGAAGATCCTTCAGATTAGATCCAGATCTGATTTTTGAAGACATGATAAAGAAGAAGAGGATCTCCAAATCCAGCTTGAGTGGATACTAGTAGAGGCCAGACACTTGCGTGGCTAGATCCAGAACCTTCCTCTGCTCACAGGATCATCATCGGATAATAGGATTGCCCACTTCATGGTAAATTAAATTTGATTTAATTTATCTAATTTTATTTTAATTATTAAAATAATAAGAATTAGATCTAAAATATCCTAAATCTAATCTAGATCAAAGAGAAAAAATTTTGAAATATATCTCTTGATCTGATCAGATCTGAACAAACCTGGTCTGGAAAATCAGGATTTCCCTCCTTCAAGAGATTCCTAAATATTGGAGATGGAAGATCAGTTTTAGTTCTTACTTTAGAAATTTTGAAATTTGTATTTGAATCTCATACCATTGTTCTCAGTGATTATCATTTCTATCCTAGTTTCTTTTTAAATATTATTTCAGTAGGCCTTTTAGCTACGGACAATTATGAAATTTCAATAAAAAAATAAGTTTGTAATGTCATTATGAATGGTGTTACTGCTTTCTATAGATAATTGAACAATGGTGTATATATGTTATCATAACTTGTTAATGTAGTCTATTCTACTGACAAGCATCCTAGATTAGATAGTGTATTAAATATCTGCTTATGGTACTATAGGCTAGATCGTATAAACAAGAATAGGATAAACATGTTGACTCAGGAGGGAATTCTCGAAGTTAATGATTGTGAATCACTTCCAACCTATGAGTCCTGTCTTCTTGGTAAAATGACCAAGTCATCTTTTACTGAAAAAGGTGAGAGAGCCAATGAGCTCTTAAGTCTAATACATACTGATGTATATGGACCAATGAGCATAAGTGCCAGAGGTGGATATGTCTACTTCATCACTTTCATAGATGATCTATCCAGATATGGACATGTCTATCTGATGAAACATAAGTCAAATTCTTTTAAAATATTCAAACAATTCTGAAGTGAGGTAGAAAAATAAATTGGAAAGAGTATTAAAACTCTTCGATCTAACCAAGGAGGAGAATATCTTTCTGATAAGTTTCTCACATATTTAGGAGAGAATGGAATTCTCTCCCAATGGAGTCCTCCTGAAACATCACAGCATAATGGTGTGTCTAAAAGGAGGAATCAGACTCTGTTAGACATGATCCGATCCATGATAGGATTTGCCAACCTACCAATATCCTTCTCAGGATATACACTCGAATCGGCTTGTTATCTATTAAATAGGATTCCAAGTAAGTCTGTAGTAAAAACTCCATATGAGATATGGACAGGACGTAAGCCAGTGCTTTCACACCTTAGGATTTGGGGGTGCCCGACTTATGTCAAATGATTAGTTACAGACAAACTTGGACCTAGGTCTAACAAGTGTACATTCATAGGATACCCAAAAGAGATCAAAGGATGCTATTTCTACCATGCTGATGAACAAAAGGTGTTCGTCAACCTTAGGACAACCTTTTTGGAAAAGAAGTTTCTTGATCAAGGAACTGTTGCCTCTAAGGTTGAACTTGATGAAGTTCAATAGGTAGAAAGTCCGACATAGAATGTTGAACCTAAGTCAGATTTGATCAGATCAGATCTGAAGCCTAGTGAACCCACACCATTAAGGTGATCCAGTAGAGTACCCTGCCATCTAGATAGATACTATGATTCTTGGTCTAGGATGGTGATCCCATCGAACTCGATGAGAATGATGAGGACCCGATCACTTATATGGATGCGATGCAAAGATCCGACTCTGAGAAATGGCTAGAAGTCATGAGATTCAAAATGGATTCCATGAAGGTCAATGATATATGGATATTAGTTGACCCACCTGAAGGGGTTAAACCCATTAGGTGTAAATAGATCTTCAAAAGAAAGAGAAGCACAGACGAAAAGATGGAGATCTATAAAGCCCATCTGGTTGCCAAGGGGTATCGTCAACATTATGGTATTGACTATGACGAGATGTTCTTCACTGTGGTAATGCTCAAGTCTATTCGGATCGTGCTTGCCATTGCTACCCATCTAGACTATGAGATCTAGCAGATGGATGTGAAGATAACTTTTCTAAATGGAGAGCTGACCGAAGAGGTGCATATGATACAACCTGAAGGGTTCACATCTACAGATGAGTCCAAGGTGTGCAAGCTTTAGAGATCCATTTATGAGTTGAAGCAGGCATCTTGGAGTTGGAACATGCATTTTAATAAAGTGATCAAAACATATGCTTCATTAAGAATGGAGAAGAACCTTGCATTTACAAATGGGCAAATGGTCTAGCAGTAGTATTCCTTATCTTGTACGTGGATGATATTCTCTTAATCAAAAATGACATCCTCATACTATAAGGAATAAAAGTCTGGTTGTCATCATAGTTTTTCATGAAGGACTTGAGTGAAGCATCCTACATCCTAGGGATGAAGATCTATAGGGATAGATCCAAAAGGATGTTTGGTATATCCCAATCCACGTACATAGAAACTGTGTTGAAGAGGTTCAGCATGGAGAATTCTAAAAAGGACTATTTTTCGATAGGCCAAGAAATTTCTCTCTCTAAGAAGGATTGTCCAACAACTCCTGAAGAGAAAGAGCGTATGAGTAGAATTTCATATGCTTCAATAGTGGGATCTATTATGTATGCAATGACATGTACGAGACCAAACGTGGCATACTCACTAGGAGCAGTAAGTAGATACCAATCTGACCCTGGAGAAAATCACTGAAAGATGGTTAAAACCATCCTTAAGTATTTAAGAATACTAAGGACCAATGGTTGATTTATGGTGAGTTAGATCTGAAGCTTATGGGGTTTACAGACTTCAGCTTTCAATCTAATCATGATGACAGTAAAAGTATTTCGAGATATATCTTTACTCTAAATGGTAGAGCCATCTGCTAAAAGAATTTCAAGCAGCATACAGTGGCTGACTCTATTTGCAAAGCAAAGTACATGGCAGCATTAGATGAAACAAAGAAAGCTATGTGGTTGAGGAAGTTCATCACCAAGCTTGGAGTAGCACTCTCCATTGATGGTCCAGTCCTGCTCTATTGTGACAGCACTGATGCCATAGCTCAAGCAAAGGAATCGAAGGCACACTAATGAACAAAGCACATTCTGCACCACTTCCATTTGGTCCGTGAGATCATGGATCATGGTGACGTCGACCTTCAGAAGATCGACGAAAAAGAGAACCTAACCGACCCCTTCACTAAAGTCTTGGCAATCAAGGAGTTTGACAACCATAAGTCAAAGATGGGTATTAGATACTATGCCGAGTGGCTTTAGGATAAGTGGGAGTTATTGAGAATTATGTCCCAAAGTCAATCATCAGCCTGTTGACGGTTGAGATATTGTAATTGATTTATTAATTAATGAAAAATATTTTGGCATCTTTTTTCATCACAAGTTGACATCTTCTAATGAACTCCATTGTTATGATGATGTTCTTAGGACTATTTAGTTTTGATAAAGAGAGGATTTATCGATTAGTCCTTAAATTTGTTCACGATCAAATGATAGGTTGTTAATTAGGACGACAGCATCTATCGAGCATAGATCGCTATATGCCATATAGGTTGGTTGTCCTCTTAACCAAGATATGTGGAGACACTGGTATGGCATACAGGTGAGATGTATGGGTACATCATCATTGAACATGACTAACTTCAGAGCACTCTACTGTTGAGAATGTCACTGATGGGATATAGGTATAAGTATCCCTTAGACCTAAGATCACCTCAATGACTTGCAAGTAACTCACTGTGCTTTATACTAGACTAACTGAATTTCTAATTCAATAATAGAAGGCTTCTAGGCATAGTCAAGTACTTGCAAAGTCGGAGTGTGACCAAGATCGAATTGACTACTCCAAGAGTTGGAGAAGAATGTATCACTGTATTTCAATATAGCAAAATCTTGGCCAGGGTAATCCATTAGATAGATTTGGTATTTTGAAATATAATGTGGACAATCTGATCAGAGTTGACAGATGAACTCTGATGTGTCCTACGAGCATTGTGGTCAAGGGGATGAATTATATGGAAACTATATCCATATGGGTTCTAAGGATGGTATTCTACACCTTCGACCTATCCAGCCATCGAGATCACTGCTAGATGGTCACTTTGATTGGTATAAAAATTTATTTCTATACTATCAACTTAGGTTCGAACCTATGAGGTTACACATATTAGAGCTTATGATCTGATCAGATGGTTGATCAACGATTAAGAATCGTTCTAAGGTAAAACAATCAATACGATTGGTGTTTAACCTAGTGCAAGTATTGCAGGAGGATCGATTAGTAATTAGATTGCTAATTGACTTAATTTGATTAAGCCAATAGATTGTGATTAAGTCTAATTAAATATAATTTAATTAGATTTGGTTTGGATTTGATTGGATCAAGTTCAATTGATTTATTGGATAAGCCAAGTGCAAGGAAGAACTAGTCCTAGTCTAACTAGGACTCAGATTAACCCAATTTTCTAATTTGATTAGAAAATAAATTAGAATTAAATCTAATTTAGTATAATTTAATTAAGTTCTTAAATGAGTTAGGGTCTTATTTAATTAAATTAATTTAATCTTAATTTTATTTGGTTAAAAGATCTTATTTGACCAAGTCAAAATAGGAGTCCTAATGTGACTAGGACTTCCTATCTCCTTGCGCCACCTTGGTCCCAATGCCCCCCGGTACCTAATTTTTAGGTATTTTTCATGGAAAATCCCTTTTTTTTCTGATTTTCACACCCCCTCTCTCCCTCCAAGTCATATTTGAAAGTTAGGTGGAAGACCAAGTCAAAGGAGGAATTGGTTTTGCTTAGGATTCTATGAGATAGAATCCTTATTAACCAAAACATCTTCCCTTGAGTGCTGCCCCCTCTTTTAATTAATTCTTCTCTTATTCAATGAAAATAATCTTCTTTTTTGTGTGTCCTCCCTTGCTAGTCCATACCAAAAATTGTGGAGAAGGCGCCCAAGAGTTGGGTGCTCCAACAACTTCCCATGTTTGGATATTCCTAGTCTAGAAATTTGACCTAACTTAGACTCTTCTTTTTCCTTATTTATTGGATGAATTTTATTTTAATTTTTTATGAAATACAGAGCTTTGGGAGAGATTTGTGGTGTACAAAAATTAGAGGAAGAGGGTCCTTGGGCGTGGGGGTTCCATTGGCACCAAACTAGGTGTCTAGGTGAGAGAAAGGAGAAGAAGAAGAGGGTCTTCTTCTAGGACTGTTTTATTTTCAATATCTCCTCCTTTTAAGTTTTTTTGAGAGAGTCTCAGATCAGCAAATTATCATCTTCCTTTCTATAATTTTGATAATCCAAATTTCGAAGAAGAGAGCATCGGATTGACCGTCGAAGAAGGATCAGCACAGTACTAGCATGCTAAGTTGATTTCCTACATCGGACTTTAGATCAAAGATCGTAGGCTCGAGTGGATAACTCCTAGAGGCCGGATGCATGTGTAGCTCATGACTTCATCCTCAAACCCAGATCATCAGGTTAGAATGTCTAAACTTGCTCAGGTAATAGATCTGATCTATAAACTTCATACCTGCATTTGATGTAATGTAGATCTAGGTTGATTTGATCAACCTTTTTCTTTCTTATTTGATTTTAATTTTTGATTTAATATCATGCCTTAATCATTTAATAGATCTGAGATCTAGGTGTTTACATGGTTATTTAAATAAATTTTATATTTATTTAAGTCTTTCGTTGTAAGATCTTGAAAAAATTTCAAGATCTACCTGTGAAACCCTAGATCTGGTTCCTTCAGGATCATCATGAGGATGGTGATCGATCTAGAAAGTTGGTATATGATTGCTTTCTTAGGATAGATGTATCTTGAGTCTACGGTGTGGAGATATTAGAGCGAGAGTATAGGTACTCATTAGAGAATGAGGGCACTGAGCATGACCACCTCGAGCAGTCATAAGAAAGTCTACCTTCTCATCGATGACTGGCTCGATGCTGTAGTGGTGTGTCTTGTATTTTATCTAAGGTGCATCGATAGTTCATCTTGAGGGTGTTATAGTTTGACTACACCATAACTTGATCTCCTAGCCATTTGGAACCCTGAGGTGTATGTTGGCTATAGCATGTTCATTGTAGGAATTGGATTGCTCCAATAAGAGATCTATCTACCTCGATAGATGAGGAGTAGCCCTATGATAATTATGAGATTGAGTCCTTAAGCCCATGGCCATGGTAGAGTGAAGATGATAGAAAGAGTTTCTATTAGGATTTCACATTGGACTTGAATCGAATGATTAATTCATATGATGGATGTTGGGTTTGACGAGTTCACCTTAACCCTAATCCTATCGGGGCTCAAGATAGAAGAACTCAATCACGTAGGTAATTGCATCGAGAGATTCTCTTTTAGTTCTGATGGATTGCCACCATATACTGCTAGGTATCACTGATGAATTTTAGGAGCAATTAAAATGATTTTGACGATCGATCATTCTAATTGTATGAATCAAAAAAGTTCTAGCCCATCGAAAGGTATTTCAATGATGTCAATGATAGAGATCATGATATATCTCATTATCATATGAAACTGAACCAAATTAGATCATACAAATAAGAGTTTGGATCTGGATATCATCAATTAAGCTAACCCAGTTTGATTGATTTGTATAAGATCTAATCAGGTTCAAGATAATCATGCTAGCATATGATTGAGCCTGACTTTCTCCTTCTGTAATCTTTCTGATTCATCGCAACTGAGTTAAATTTGATTTGACTCATTCTTGTATCTTGAATAAGTTTTGTTTTATCTAATTGGAATCTATCCAGGTTAGATTAATTATAGAAATTAAATCCATTCATGGTGAAATTGGACTAGGGTCAAAAGTTGACCTAATTGAGAGAATTGAGGGTCACCTGATCAGAAGCTTCTAGAAAATTTTTTGAAAATAATTTTGATCTAATTTTTGGATATGTGATTGGGCTTGAGTCATACTTTGGGTGAGCCTAATTTTATGATTTTTAGTGGTGCCTAGATTGGGTTTCTAATAGAGTTTGATTTGGATCAAACTCTTGAAGGAAGGAGTCCCATGCACCATGGACTCCTCCTTATCCTTTCTTTACACCAACTTGGGAAGAGTATTGGGTTACCAAACCTGATAAAGATCAGGTTGGCAATGTGAGTTATTAGATTGGAGTCCTAAGTAATCAAGCAAATAAGTTGCTTGATCACTTAGGAGTCTAGATGGTGCAAGGTATTTGATATAAAATCCTTCTCATGCCAAGGCACTTCAATGCAAGTTTTATTTTTCACCCAAAAGGTTGTCACCCCCTCCATCTTCTATGCCCCCTCTAATCCTCTCTCTCCCCTTCTTCTATGTGCCAAAATTTGGGCACAAATCAGAGAAGAAGATCCAATCAAATTTATGAAGAGTTTAGCATCTATGCGATGGTGTTCGTGAGATGGAGAAGCTACCTTCAAAAGTTGTTTTGAAGGTTCTTTAGATCAGATTCAAATCTGATTTTTCAAGAAAAAATTTATGAGAAGACATCCAGATCCTATCCAAGTAGATACCGGTAGGGGTCAAGCGCGTGTGTGGCTCCTTCAAGAACCTCAAGAAAGATCAGGATCATCATAGGATAATCAGATTATCCAAATAAGGTAACAAATTAATTTTGATTTAATTTTATTTTAATTTTTAATATCAGATCACCATGATCAGATTTAAGAACTCTTAGATCTGATTAGATCATTTAAAAATTTTTAGAAAAATTTATCTTAGATTCGATCAGATCTGCACGATCCTATGATGGAAAATCAGATTTTCCATCACTCTTAGGATTTCTTATCCTAATGAGCTCGAGTTCCTAGGATCGGTGTCTAATTGGTTTTAATTTAATGATTTAGATCAATGCAAGATGTTGGTTGGTTGTTTGTGGGCCAAGAAAGGATGATCAAATCCCCACGTTATGTTGTTTAATGGGTTGTGCCCTTAATTTAGTTTAATATGAATATGCACAATCACTTTCAAACAAGGATTTCTATGCAACTAAATTAGATGTATGAAACTGATTGAACTTGAGAGCTTACCTTGTCTCCAGCGATCACCAAAAATAAAAATAAAAATAAAAATAAATCTAATATGATAGATGCTCTAAGCAATTAGAGTTTCTAATTTTATCATGAATCTTTTAATTAAGTTTAAGTGGATATTTTTTAGATTAATTTAAAAATAAAATAAATAATAAAAAAATTAGGATTAGGATTGATCTCACCAAGCAGGATTGGAAGCTTCCTCCTTGTCCTAATCATTTTGCTCTTTTTTCTTTTTTTTTTGCAAAATAAATAAGAAAAGTTAGTAAAAAAACAAATTAAAAATTTATTTATAATTTATTTTATAAAAAAATCAAAGAGATCAAAGAAATTTTAATGTCCATGCCTTTTCTGACAACGATGCCAAAAACTTGATTAGAGTAAGATGTTATCGTTAGGATACCATATTTATCAGTTTAAGAATTGATAGAAAGTAGTGAGTCGAGTCGAATCCATAGAGAAAGTAGTATTTTAGTGTTGAAATCTTTGATTTTATAGAAAAAAAAAGTTTTGAAAATAAAGTTAAACTCAAAAAATAAAATTATAAATAAAAAATAGAATTTAAAAGATGTAAAAAATTAAATTTGGAACTAAGATCTATTAGTTAGATCTTAGCATCTACTTGCAATGAAATTAAAAAGTAATTAAAATAAAGAACATGAATTTAAATTATAATTAAAAATAAAAAGCATAAATTTAAATAGTTGAAAATTAAAATTTCCATTAATTTAAAGTTCATAATTTAAATACATGAAATTTAAGGCATCGACGTTGAGATGGTGTAGGAGACAGCTCTTCTTCGTAGCATCCGTTGTCTTATAGTAGCCTCTAATCCAAGCATGGCTTCCATCCTGGATCGTAGTTTTTTAATGACCGAAGATAGCTTTTCTTGGAGGCCTGGGGTCTTATTTATAGGTGTTGGAGGGCTGGAGTATTTTCTTCTAGGCAATGTGGGACTAAGGAAGTATTTTAGTCATCAAAATTAGAGAAATCCTAGCAAAAATTAGATTAAAATTGTCCCTAATCAAATTCTGTGTAATTCCATGAGTTCTGATAGTCAGATTTAAAATTAGAGAAATCCTAGCAAAAATTAGATTAAAATTGTCCCTAATCAAATTCTGTGCAATTCCATGAGTTCTGATAGTCAGATTTAGATCAAACGGTCCCAAAATCATTATTGACCCCAAGGATTGATTTTGCTGAGTAACAAAATATTTGAGTATATATTTAAACTAATAAAGTTGATGAGATCATGTTTCAGGATGTATTTTAAAGTATCAAATAAAATATCCATATAAGTGCATTTGGAAGTTGATAGAGAAGAGTTGGAGGCATTTGGAGCATAAATCACACCTGAAATAAGGCTTCAAAAAGATATCCCAAAACCAAAATTCAAGAGAAAAACTTTTGGGCAAACTAAAATTTTTCAGCATAAGAAGCCCACGAGTTGACTCAAGGTTCGACTCATTGTTCAACTTCAGCTGATATGCAGACTGGCAGGCGGAAGTTTTAGAAGGAATAGTCTCAAGCGGAGGCTCGAGGTGACTCGAGGTTCTTGAGTCAAAGTCTTAGAGAAAATCCAGAGAATGGTGATTTTGGGGCAAGGTCTCGAGTAGAGGCTCGAGTCGACTCAAGGTTTTCGAGTCGAAGTCTCAGGAGAAATACAGAAGATGATAATTTTGAAGCAATGTTCGGCACTGTCTCGAGTGGAGGCTCGAGTCGACTCAAGGTCCACGAGCTGAGGATCGAGTAGAGTAAAAACTCTTGAGCGAAGGAATGAGCGGAGCAAAAGGCCTCGAGCTGAGGCTTGAGTCAACTCGAGGTTCGACTCGAGCTTCAATGGCTAGCTTTTGCGGACTATCTAGAATTGTATAGATTGGATTCAAACGGTCATTTTTGCTTCTCTAATGGTCAAATAAGATTCTCCAGCCTACCAAATCTGGAAAATCACCTACAAAACACTTGGAGAAAGAGATACAACCATTCATTCATTGAGAGAAATAAAAAGTTAAAGAAAAGAGTCCAAAAAAGCATTGAGAGCATTCAACTTCCATCTTCAAAAAAAATCAAATCAAGAGATTTTATTCAGTAAGAAGACAAGCTCAAAAGCCTTCAACAAAGAAGATTCCAAAAAGCTTCATTGACTTATTTGCTCATCAAAGAAGCTTTTTGTTCAACTTTTCTCTTTCTTGTAACTTAGCTTCAATAGGATTTTGAAGCTAAGGGGAAGGCTTATCCAAGCCTGAAAATTGGATTGTAAGCCATGGGTTGGTTCAGGGTTTGGTTGTGGTTGGTGAGCCGGTATAAAAATCAACTAGATTTTGGATAGTGAGTCTTGAAAAACTATCGGACTATAATCTTGAAGAGATTATAGTAAAATTTTTAAGTGGGCCTTGGAGAGTGGACGTAAGTGCAAGAGGCACCGAACCACTACAAATTCTCTAGTATTTGTGATTATCTTATTTACTTTATTCCATTTATATTTTTGTATTTTTGTATATTTAGAACTAAAGCATACACCATCACATCACTTGTTTTTAAAAATAGTATCCAACTAGCTTTAAGTTTTGAAAAACCCAATTCACCCTCCCTCTTGGGTTGTCTTGCCGGATAATAAGTGGTATCAAAGCTTCGTACTCACTTTATTTAATTTAATAATCAAGAGTTAAGATCAAATAGCAACCCATATGAGTGCATCTCTTGCCAAAGGGCAATCGACCAGTTGCCCACCCTTCTTCAATGGAGCAAATTACACTTATTAGAAAGCACACATGCGCATTTACATTCAAGCACTTGATTATCAACTTTGGAGAGTGATAATCAAAGGCCCACACACTCCCACAATCAAAATAGAGGGTAATGATGTTCCCAAATCAGAAGAGGATTGGGGTGAGCATAATATGAAAATGATAGAATTAAATGCTAAGACCATGAATGTCCTAAATTGTGTATTAGACCCCAATGAATTCAATAGAATTTCTACTTGTGCTTCAACCAAGGAGATTGGGATAGGCTAGAGGTTACCCATGAGGGTACCAATCAAGTAAAGGAGTCTAAAATAAATATGCTTGTCTATCGATATGAATTATTTTAAATGAAGTCAAATGAGTCTATTTCTAAAATGTTTACTAGATTTATCGATATTATCAATGGTCTGAAAAGCTTGGGTAAATCTTATACTAATAGTGAGCTTATTTGTAAAATTCTTAGGTCACTTTCAAAAGCATGGAAAGCAAAGATCCCCGCCATCCAAGAAGCTAAAGACCTCAACAAGCTACCATTGGAAGAGCTTCTTGGGTCCTTAATGACTCATGAATTGAATATGAGGCAAAACATGGAGAAAGAAACTAAGAAGAAAAAGACCATAGCTCTTAAGACAACTACTTTCAAGGATGATGAGAGTGAGGAATCCGATGAAGAGGAGGAAGAAAAAGACTTGGCCATGATTGCAAGAAAGTTTAAGAGGTTTATGAGAAAGAAGAAGCAAGGGTGCAAGAAGAAGACCTTCAAAGGTGAACCAAGTAAGGAGAAAGAGAAGGAGCTACCAATTTGCTTCGAGTGCAAGAAATTCGGCCACTTTAGGATGGATTGCTCTCTTCTCAATAAATCATCCAAAAAGCTCAAGAAGAAGGTGATGATGGCCAGTTAGAGTGATAGTGAGGACTCTAGCTTCGAGGAAGAATCACAAGAAGAAGCCAACCTTTGCCTTATGGCACATCCTGAGGAGATAAATATTGAAAACTTCTTAGATTTCACTTTTGATGAGTTACAAGAGGCTTTTTCTGAACTTATGACTGAATATAGGAAAGTAACTTTAAAAAATAAAGACTTGAGAAAGTTAAATTCAGAACTTACTCATGAAAAGAAAATATTTTTTGAAAAATTGAATTTGCTTACTAATGAAAATCAGAAATTGAATGATGAACTAGCAAAAATCAAATCATTTATAGAAAGATTTACCTATAGTTCCAAAAAATTAAATATACTACTAAATGAGCAAAAAGCTATTTTTAGCAAGGCCGAATTATGATTTAAACCGCATAAGAAATAAAAACTATTTAAAAATCTATTTGTTAAAGCCTCATCAAACTCTACCTCAAATATCTCATGCTTTTGTTATGACAAAATTAATTATAAGTCTTATGCATGTGATTTCAGAACATTAAATGAAACAATAGTTAAAATGGTTTGGGTTCCAAAAGAAACCATGAGCACTAATCCTAAAGAATCCAAGATGACTTGGGTACCTAAAAACTTAACTTGATTTTCTTGTATAGGAGTGTCTTGCAGTCTGAGATAAGAAAAGGCTTTGGTATCTTGATAGTGGCTATTTAAGGCACATGATAGGTGATAAATCTCAATTTGTCACTTTTGAGCCTAAAGAAGGAGCAGTAGTTACATTTGGTGATAATGGAAAAGAACGTATCATTGGCATCGGTAACATTCGTATCACTCCTTCTACTTCTATTCAAAATATATTGCTAGTTGATGAGTTGAAACATAATTTACTTAGCATTAGTCAATTTTGTGATAAGAGATTCAAAGTAATTTTTGAATCTCTATTATGTATTGTTTCTAATCCAAATGACAATGGTATCATGCTCATAGGACATAGACATAACAATGTCTACATGGTAGATCTTGATGATCTACACGAAGAATGGTCAATGTCTAGTGGTAATGGATGCCAAGATCAATGAAACTAGTTGGTTGTGGCATCGTAGATTAGTTCATGCTAGTATGGACTTACTCTCAAAATTAATTAAGAATGACCTTATAAGAGGATTACCAAAACTAAGTTTTAAAAAGAATCGAATTTATGATGCATGTCAATTTGAAAAGCAAACTAGGAATTTTTTCAAACCAAAAGGAATGATTTCAACCTCTAGACCTTTAGAATTGCTACACATGGATTTATTTGGACCCACAAGGACCACTAGTCTAGGAGGTAAAAAGTATAATCTTGTAATTGTAGATGATTTTTCAAGATTCACTTGGATAATAATTTTAGCACAGAAAGATGAAGCCTTCAATGCATTTTCTAAATTTTATCGAAAGATTTTGAATGAAAAGAACACATCAATAGTTTGCATACGTAGTGATCATGGTACAGAATTCAAAAATCAGTACTTTAAGAACTTTTATAATGAAAAGAGAATTAATCATAATTTTTCAGCACCTAAAATCTCACAACAAAATGGAGTAATTGAAAGAAAAAATCGAACACTAGAAGAAATGGCACAAACTATATTTTATGAAAGTAATTTACCTAGATATTTTTGGGTTAAAGTAATAAATATTGCATATTACACATTAAACCATGTTCTAATAAGACCTATTTTAAAGAAAACCCCATATGAACTTTGGAAAGATAGAAAACCAAATATCAACTATTTTCATGTGTTTGATGGCAAACGCTTCATACTTAATAATGAAAAAGATAATCTAGAAAAATTTGATGCCAAGTCCGATGAGGATATCTTCTTAGGATACTCCTCATCAAGCAAGGCATATAAAGTCTTCAACAAGAGAACTCTCATTGTTGAAGAATCAATTCATGTTATCATTAATGAATATAATGATAAATCTGTTAGAAAAAAAGATGTTTTAGATGAGGATGTAGAAAATCTTCATGACAAGATGGACAATCTAACACTCAAGGATTCCCCACCTCAAAATAATAAAAAAGAGAAGAATGAAGAGTCCTCTCATAGTCCAAGAGTGGAGCTGCCAAAAGAATGGAGGTATGCACATGGACATCCTAAAGATCTTGTAATCGGTGATCCATCATAAGGGATAAGAACATGATCTTATCTTAGAAATGTAAACAATTACATAGCTTTTGTATCATAAATTGAACCTAAATCAATAGAAGAAGCTAAAAATGATCTATATTGAATAGATGCCATGCAAGAAGAATTAAATCAATTTGAAAAAAATAAAGTATGGACCCTAGTTGATAGACCAAAGGACCATCCAATAATTGAAACTAAATGGATATATAGAAACAAATTGGATGAACATAGAACTATTATAAGAAATAAGGCTAGCTTAGTAGCGAAAGGATATAATCAGGAAGAAGGTATTGATTTTGATGAAACTTTTGTCCCTGTAGCTAGATTAAAGGCCATTAGACTATCGCTTGCTTTTGCATGTTTCATAAATTTCAAATTATACCAAATGGATGTAAAAAGTGCATTGCTTAATGGTTATATAGTCGAAGTGTATATTGAACAACCACCTGAATTTGAAAATCCTGCATTTCCAAATAATGTATTCAAATTACATAAAGCTCCGTGTGGTCTAAAATAAGCTCCACATGCTTGGTGTGAAAGATTAAGTAAATTCTTACTAGATAATGAATTTACTTGAGAAAATATTGATAAAATCTTATTTTTAAAATGAAAAGATGAGAATCTATTAGTTGTACAAATCTACGTAGATGATATTATTTTTGGTGCTACTAATGAAATCCTTTGTTAAGAATTTGCTAAGCTAATGCAAGATGAGTTCGAGATGAGCATGATAGAAGAGTTAATTTTTTTCCTCAAACTCCAAATCAAGCAAAATGAAGAGGGGATCTCCATCAACCAAACAAAATATACAAAAGAAATACTCAAGAAGTTTGGGATGGAGAGTTCAAGGCTAATTGGCACACCAATGAGTACATCCTGCAAACTTGACAAAGATGAGAAAGGTAAGAAAGTAGACTTAAAATTATATAAAGGTATGATAGGCTCACTTCTTTATCTTATTGCAAGTAGACCAGATATAGTATTCAGTGTTTGCATGTGTGCTAGGTATCAATTAGACCCTAGAGAATCACATTTGCTTGCTATCAAAAGAATCTTTAGATACTTATCTAGGATACTTAATGTAAGACTATGGTATGATAGAGCATCTCAATTTGAATTAATTGGTTACTCTGATGCTGATTTTGCTGGGTACAAACTTGATAGGAAAAGCACTAGTGGCACATGTCAATTCATAGGAGTAAATTTAATTTCTTGGTTTAGTAAGAAACAAAACTCAGTAGCACTCTCAACGGTCAAGATCGAATATATAACTGCTGAAAGTTGTTGTGCATAAATTCTTTGAATTAAACAATAATTAAAAGATTTTGGATTCAAACTTAATAAGATATCCATAAGATGTGACAACACAAGTGCAATCAATTTAACCAAGAACCTAATTCAATAGTCAAGATCCAAACACATTGAGATAAGACATCACTTCATAAGAGATCATGTACAAAATAATGATGTGGTGCTTGAATTTGTTAGTACTGATAAATAATTAGCTAACAAATTCACAAAACCCCTGAGTGAAGAAAAATTTAGTATTATTAGAAGAGACTTAGGACTATGCTACCAACCTGATTAAATTTCATTCTCTAAATCTCCAAGTAAATCAAATTAAAAACAAAAGAATTAAAATCTTATGTACAAAATTAATGATCAATATTTAGGAAATAACTAAATATTATCTGAATATCAATTCTCCCTTGAAACTCTAGAAGTTTTAGAACTATTGCTCGAGTCGACTCGAACAAACTAGTTCGAAACCATGAGTCGACTCGAGGGTCAGGGCCGTAGGCAATTAAAACAGACCCGTGCGATGCCATAGAGATTCTTCATCACGACGAGCAGAGGTCCTCTCATCCCCCCAAACTTAATCGAACATTGTCTTCTTACTTCCCTACCATCTCTTTCCTTCGATTCGTAAAGTTAAGGACCGAATTTGGGTAAAATGGTTGGAGAAAGGCGTGGAGTGCGAAAAGTTTGTATTACCTGTGGAGCCAAAGAATGGGGGAGGAGAAGGAAAGCCCGAATGGAATGGGCGACATTCCAACCATCTGAGGTTTCTTAATCCTCTGAAGAATTCTTTCAGGAAGAACCCACTCAAGAAGAACCCATTCAGAAAGAACCTCAATAGGATCAAGGTATACCGAACTCTCCTCCTCCACCATCTTCACCTATTGGTAGAATGGCCACTAGAGCCATAGCAATGGGGAGAAGAATTGATTTTGGATTTTTTAAGGAATATAATTTTTCTATTGGATCATGGATTGAGAGAATGGGATGGAAAGACTTTTGTCAAATGAATATTCCCATGTATCCTAAGTTGGTTAGAGACTTCTATGAAAATCTTAAAAGAGGATTTTCTGAAATTACAACTATAGTCAAAGGTGTTCAAATTAAGGTGATAGAGGAAAGTTTGGCCCGACCTTTGGAATCACAAAGGAAGGATTTATAATGGATAAGTTATCTGACAAAAGGAGGAATTTGAGACTGATTGTAGGCAGGGATGATATTGTAGGAGATGTACTGGCACTCACACTATTAGTGAAAATGAGAGTTCTTCATCATATTATTAGTGAAATTTTTATTCCAAAATTTGGTAGACATGACTTTGTATCTAAAAGAGAGTTATGTATGATGTATTTGATGGTCCAGAAAACTCAAATAAACCTTTCCGATATAATGATGCATCAGATGAGAGAGGCCGCATCAAGAAACAAGGCATGATTGCCCTATGGCATGGCCCTAACTAGGATATTTGAGACTATAGGAGTGTCACTAGAAAATGAAGTAAGAAACAGTCTCACCATGATGTATATGACATGAGAGCCTTGACTAGAATGCAGTATCATGTAGAGGATGGAAGATGGGTCAAGAACATTTTTGGTCAAGAGAGGATAGTGCCCAAGGTTGTAGAGGCAGGAGAGCCCTCTACTCTAGCTGCAGCTCAAGATGTCCCTGACACTGAACCCGGTACACTTATGACACCTCGAGCTCCACCCACGAAAAGGTTTCCACAGACACCAGCTGCTAACTCTGCATCTATGGAGAGACCGGTAGATATGATATCTACCAGAGTCAGTGGAGAGATTCAGGGATTGTCTGAGAGAGTAGAGATTGTACAGACTGAGATGAGGACTATCCCTCAAAGACTTACTACTTTGGAGTAGAGGGAGCACGCACATGGCACACCCACTGATTACTCTAGTATTACTGAGGAGCTTGATTGGCTTAGGGGAAGAGTTGAGTCTGAAGGCACTGAGATGATGGCAGTAATCAGCAGTTTAGATCAGGCACAGCAGCAGGACATGATTTCAGTACTTAGAGCCATGGGCAATTTGATTGAAAAAATAGAGAGACTCGCTCTAGGTGCAATACCAGCAGCAGCAATAGCAGATGCCATGGCTAGGGTAGCCATGCCTTGACCTCCACCTCCTTCACCTATGTCACCTGATCAAACCATTCAGGTATCCACGAGTTAGAGCAGACCACCACTTAGAGTCTACACTTGTAAAGGGCCTCCTTCCTTGTAGGTAGCTGGACCCTTTGCTAGGACTAGGAGTAGGAGAGCCATACCTTCTACCTCACGAGCCTCATCCCAGACATTAGAGATTCCATCTGATGATGAGTAGCCTCATAGGCTCTAGTGTCTGTCCACTTCTTGTACTTAGATCTATGTATTAAGAGTATATGGTTGTATTTAACTCTGTGTTTGTATTTGACTCTATGTACTTGGCACTTATAGATGTAAACTTGTTTAACCTGATCTTGCTTTGAACTTAATGTTTCATTGTATCATAGTATGTTTTGGTAGCTTAACACACTCATTTTGTTAAAGCAATAAAACTCATGATCACTTACTCTTACACTCATTCTAAACATTTGCCTTAACTTTATATTTTTGATTGATGACAAAATAGGGAAGTAATATGTATATGAGCATGAATTCATTCACTTTGAATGTGTTAAATCTAAAATTCATCCACTATTCATTCACTTTGAATGTGTTAAATCTAAAATTTTTAGCATAAATGTGTTAAGGTGAAAATTTTCAGCTTGAATATGTTATGCATGAATATGTTAAGGATTGAAATTTTTAGCATATATGATGTGCATTATAAGTTTGGAGTTTATGCCATGATACACACTCTATGTATGATTGTTTAATACTATTGCTTGGCCTACACATTTGGATATATGCTGGCAATTTACCATTCTAATGAGTACAAGCAGAAAACTTAATCTTGAATTAAAAAGACATATTAAAAATGCAAGCATAAATTGAGGGGGAGACAAATATGGAAATACAAAAAAGATTAAATCTTTAGTCTATTTATTATTACACATTTCTCGCTTATATACTAAAAGTTTTGTCATCATCAAAAAGGGAGAGATTGTTGACTCTAAGAATTGATTTTGGTGAATAACAAAATATTTGAGTATATATTTGAACTAATGAAGTTGATGAGATCATGTTTCAGGATGTGTTTTAAAGTATCAAATAAAACATCCATATAGGTGCATTTGAAAATTGATAGAGAAGAGTTGAAGGCATTTGGAGCATAAATCACACCTGAAACAAGGCTTAAAATAGATATGCCAAAACTAGAATTCAAGAGAAAAACTTTTGGGCAAACTAAATTTTTTCAGCACAAGAAGCCCATGAGTCGACTCAAGGTTCAACTCGTTGTTCAGCTCAAACTGATATGCAGACTAGCACGCAGAAGTTTCGGAAGGAACAATCTCGAGCGGAGGCTTGAGTTGATTGAAGATTCTCTGATAAGTACCATAAATTTACCAATAAAAGTATTAATTTATCAATTAATTCATATTAAATTTTAAGAATTAATGATTAATTTATATATAATTTTTAAGAAATTCATATTTTTATTAATTAAAAATAATAAAAATTTAAAAATAAAATTTTATAATCAATAGAAAGAGCTCATTTTTTTTATCACAACAAAATAAGTTTCAAGCAAAATGGAGCTAAAACAGAGAAGACATGAATTTCTAAAGATAAAAAAATTAAATAAAAAAGAAAAATGGCTCAGCCGGCTCCGCAAGCCAAGCCATCAAAGCCAACTCAGCCATGGAAGCCATCAACCGGTCCATGATCTAGATGTGGACTGCTAGCTCAGTAGAAACCAGTGAATCACAATGCGACACGTGGTGGACCTAGACCCTTAAAGGGTTCACAGAAAATCTATCGCGGCTCAAGGGACATTTTGATCTTTTCACTCGACGACAGGAGCGCTGATTGGCTACAGTGTGTGGTGCGGCCAGTCTACGCAGTCCATGGGAACAATAATTATACGATCGAATGGCTATGATTGATTGCGATCAAGATCGGACGATGATGGTTATTTCCAGGTTTGATTCAAATTCCATCAGCAATCTGGCGCAATCCGATGGTCAGAAAACTAGCCGATGAAGATCCAATGGTCCAGAAAGCTCCCAATGATGATCAAGACTCCCAATGCATGATTAGTAGCCAGATTTCCTCCATCAACGCACGATCAGATGGTCAAAATTTAATCCGACCTTATCTGAGCTGATATGCATCCAATTTTGATGATTTTTTATCCGTTGGATTTCTATCAATGGCCAGATTTCATCCAGAGCAATAAAATTCATCCAGAACTCCTTTTAATCTAATTTTTACTCAAATTTTTTCATATTTTGATGATCAAAAAGCTCCTTAGTCCTACATTGCCTAGAAAAAATTCTCCAGCCCTCCTAGCTCTATAAATAAGACCCCAGGCCTCCAGAGTTCATTATCTTTGGTCAAGGTGAAGCTTTGGTACAGGGTGAAGCCAGGCTCTGGGTTAATGGCTACTTTGAGGTAACTAGTGTTGAGAGGAAAAGGTGGGAAGGGCAAAGAAGCCAAAAACTTGATAAGAAATGCGATGTTGTCATTAAGACACCATGTTTATCAATTTAGTCTGACTTCTTAAAATAATTAAAAATACGTAGATAGCAGTGAGTTGGATCAAATCCACAGAAAAGATAGTATTTTTAGATTTGAAATCTTTAATTTTTGAAAAAAAAAGAAAAGAAAAGAGTTTTGAAATTAAAAGTGAAGTTGAAAAGCAAAAATTAAAGGGTGCAGAAATTTAAACTTGGTACTAAGATCTACTAGTTAGATCTTAGCATCTACTTGCAATAAAATAAAGAGCAATAATTAAAGTACAAAAATTAAATTATAATAAAAATAAAGATCTAAAATTAAAGTATAAAAAATAAAATTTTTATTAATAAAAATTTTAGAATTTAAATATATAAAATTTAAAAAAAAATAAAATAAAATAAAATAGCCTGATCTCTGATCTTGGATCGGCATGGGTGGAAAGATGGTGTAGAAGCCCAGCTTTTCTTCTCGGCACCCATTGCTTTGAAGCAGCCATTAACCCATAGCCTGGCTTTCTCCTATACCAAAGCTTCACCTTGATCGAAGATAATGAACTCTGGAGGCCTGGGGTCTTATTTATAGAGCTAAGAGGGCTGGAGAATTTTCTTCTAGGCAATGTGGGACTGAGGAGCTCTTTGATTATCAAAATATAAAAAAATTTGAGTGAAAATTAGATTAAAAAAAATCCTGGATGAATTCTATTGCCCTGAATGAAATTTGACCATCGATAGGAATCCAACGGACCAAAATCATCAAAATTGGGCGTATCAGCCTAGATCAGGTCAGATTAAATTCTGACCATCCGATCGCATGTTGTTGGAGGAAATCTGACCGCTAATCACATGTTGGGAGTCTTGATCACCGTCGGAAGCTTTCTGAACCATTGAATCTTTACCAGCTAGTTTTCTGGCCGTCGGATCGCGCCAGATCGCTGATGGAATTTGAATTAAATCCAAAAATAACCACCGCCGTCCGATCTTGACCACAATCAACCGCAACCATCGGATCGTGCAATTACTGTTCCCATGGATCACATGGACCGACCGCACCATAAATCATAGCCAATCAGTGCTCCTATTGCTAAGTGAAAAGACCAAAATGCCCTATAAGCCGTGATAGATTTTCTATGAATCTTTTAAGGGTCTAGGTCCACCATGTGTCGCGCCATGATTCACCGATCTCTGCTGAGCTGGCGGTTCACGCTTGGATCGTGGATCGACTGATGGCTTCCACAGCTGAGTCAACTTTGATGGCTTGGCTTAGCTTGGTTGCTTGGCTTGCGGAGCCGACTGAGCCATTTTTCTTTTTTATTAATTTTTTTTTATCTTTAGAAATTCATATCTTCTCTGTTTTAGCTCTATTTTGCTCGAAACTTATTTTATTATGATCAAAAGAATAAACTCTTTCTATTAATTATAAAATTTTATTTTTAAATTTTTATTATTTTTTAATTAATTTTTTAATTAATAAAAATATGAATTTCTCAAAATTTATATATAAATTAATCATTAATTCTTAAAAATTAATATAAATTAATTAATAAATTAATACTTTTATTGGTGAATTTATGGTACTTATCATACCCCCGAACTTAAGCTTTGCTCATCCTTGAGTAAAGAAAAAATTTAGTTCTAATAAAAATTTTAGAACTTAAATATATAAAATTTTAAAAAAAATAAAATAAAATAAAATAGTCTGATCTCTGATCTTGGATCGACATGGATAAAAAGATGATATAAAAGTCCAGCTTTTCTTCTCGACATCCATTGCTTTGAAGCAGTCATTAACCCATAGCCTAGCTTCCTCGTGTACCAAAGCTTCACCTTGATCGGAGATAATGAACTCTAGAGGCCTGGGGTCTTATTTATAGAGCTAGGAGGGCTGGAGAGTTTTCTTCTAGGCAATATGGGACTAAGGAGCTCTTTGATCGTCAAAATATGAAGAAATTCAAGTGAAAATCAGATTAAAAAGAATCCAACGGACCAAAAATCATCAAAATCGGATGCATACCAGCCCAGATCAGGTTGGATTAAATTTTGGACATCTGATAGCACGTTGATGGAGAAAATCTGGCTGGTAATCATGCATTGGGAGTCTTGATCACCGTCGAGAGCTTTCTGGACCATTGGATCTTCATCGGTTGGTTTTCTAGCCATTGGATCGCGCTAGATCGCTGATGGAATTCGAATCTAATCCAAAAATAACCACCACCGTCTGATCTTGAACGCAATCAACCACAACCGTTCAATCACATAATTACTGTTGGTGCAGAAATCCATCGCCGCCGGAGGTCGCCGCAATCGAGGCCGCTGGGCGCCGCCGGGGACCTGCAAAACGAAGTCCCATCCGGAACCGGTGGGGTGGTGGCTCCGGCAGGACCCTCCGACGGTCAAGTTAGTTTCCAGCCAACAGTAATGGAGTGCTCGGAATGAGTTCCGGAGCTTAGAGATGAGGAGGAGAGCTTAGAGAGTCGAGAGTTCAGAGAGCTTAGCCTTAGTATGTCGGGAGGGGTCCTTTTATAGCGGAGCTTAGTTGATGGTGACGGCTGTGCCGTCTGGCAGAGAGTCGTCGGGCAGCATGGAGTTTGGTACGGAGAGGAAGGCGTCGTCCGGTAGATCGTGGGAGCCATACCGGCGAGTCGTGGGCCGCATGGAGTCCGGTACGGAGAGGAAGGCGTCGTCCGGTAGATCGTGGGAGCCATACCGGCGAGTCGTGGGCCGCATGGAGTCCGGTACGGAGAGGAAGGCGCCGTCCGGTCTTGCTGCAGGCGACAGTTCGTCCAATGGAGTTCGGACTTGTAACAGAGTTCGGCCGAGGGGGAAGCTGGGGGAGTTCGTCTGGCTGAAGGGTCGGCCATCTGTAGAGTTCGGCCGCGGGACGGTTGCCGAGGAGTTCGACCGCTGAGAGGCCCGAAGAAGCTCGGCTGGCCAGTTGAAGGACTTCGGTTGCTAGTTGGTTCGGCCAGGGCTCGCTGAGGAGTTCGGTCGCCTAGGGTCGGTCCGAAGGGGTTCGGCCACTTGGGCTCGCCTGAAGTCGGTCCGAAGGAGTTCGGCCGTGGGGTCCGAAGGAGTTCGGCTGCATGGGCTCGCCTGGGGTCGGTCCGAAGGAGTTCGGCCGTGGGAAGTCCGAAGGAGTTCGGCTGCATGGGCTCGCCTGGGGTCGGTCCGAAGGAGTTCGGCTGCATGGGCTCGCCTGGGGTCGGTCCGAAGGAGTTCGGCCGTGGGGTCCGAAGGAGTTCGGCTGCATGGGCTCGCCTGGGGTCGGTCCGAAGGAGTTCGGCTGAGCCTGGGGTCGGTCCGAAGGGGTTCGGCCACTTGGGCTCGCCTGAAGTCGGTCCGAAGGAGTTCGGCCGTGGGGTCCGAATGGGTTCGGGCTCGTAGGAGAGTTCGGCTGAAGGGAAAACCCGGGAGGAGCTCGGATGGCCGAACGGGCGTCTGGGAGGAGTCCGTCTCCCGAAGAAGTCCAGCCGCTTGGAGTCCAAGGAGCTCGGCCGTCAGGAAGTTCGGCTGGCGGTGGGAGTTCGTCCTCTAGGCAGTTCGGCCCGGACCTTGGCGCAGGGGAGTTCGGCCTCTAGGCAGTTCGGCCCGGACCTTGGCGCAGGGGAGTTCGGCCTCTAGGCAGTTCGGCCGTGGTAGGGGCTCGGCCTGGCGCCTGGCGCTAAAGCTCTTCAGCGGCTACTGGTTACATTGGGCTGAGCGTCGGGCCGGGCTTCGGCAGGAGCGGGATTTATCCCCAACAGTAGCCCCCCCACTCCCGAGTTCAAAAATTGAAGGAAGGGAGTACCAAAACAGGCGACTGCCGAAGTCTTCTTCCAGGCTCCGCATTTGTTGCAGCTGAAGCTCGGGGGAGGTCTCATCTCCAGCCAATATTGACGCTGAAGTTGAAGCTGAGGCTTGGGGGAGGTCTCATCCCCAGTCGATGTTTGGAGTTGAAGTGGGACTCGTTTCCAGCCAAAATTGGTGAAGCCGACGTTGAGGCCGGAGTCAATGTCGCCCCCCGTGGTCAGGGTCGGAGTTGACATTGCCTTCATCAACCGAAGTCGATTCGGGGGAGACCTCCTCTTTTGCAGTCAAGGTTATGATCGCTTGGGGGAGATCCCGTCTCCCGCTGATGCTGACACCGAAGTTGAAGCTGAGGTCCGAAGGAGACCTCGTCTTCTGCAGTGAAGCTTGCCGTAGACTCTGGGGCTCGGCCTTGGACCTTGCTCACGTTAGGACGAGGTTCTCCTCTTGTTCCCAACGGGCTGTGGGGGCACATGGGGACCGTCGTCCTCGCCTCTCCCCCCATCCCGTCCTTGGTGGACGGGGCCTTCGACTTTGCTCACGCTAGGACGAGGTTCTCCTCCTGTTCCTAGCCGGCTGTGGGGGCACATGAGGACCGTCGTCCTCGCTTCTCCCCCCATCCCGTCCTTTGTGGACGGGGCCTTCGACTTTGCTCACGCTAGGACGAGGTTCTCCTCCTGTTCCTAGCCGGCTGTGGGGGCACATGAGGACCGTCGTCCTCGCTTCTCCCCCCATCCCGTCCTTTGTGGACGGGGCCTTCGACTTTGCTCACGCTAGGACGAGGTTCTCCTCCTGTTCCTAGCCGGCTGTGGGGGCACATGAGGACCGTCGTCCTCGCTTCTCCCCCCATCCCGTCCTTTGTGGACGGGGCCTTCGACTTTGCTCACGCTAGGACGAGGTTCTCCTCCTGTTCCTAGCCGGCTGTGGGGGCACATGAGGACCGTCGTCCTCGCTTCTCCCCCCATCCCGTCCTTTGTGGACGGGGCCTTCGACTTTGCTCACGCTAGGACGAGGTTCTCCTCCTGTTCCTAGCCGGCTGTGGGGGCACATGAGGACCGTCGTCCTCGCTTCTCCCCCCATCCCGTCCTTTGTGGACGGGGCCTTCGACTTTGCTCACGCTAGGACGAGGTTCTCCTCCTGTTCCTAGCCGGCTGTGGGGGCACATGAGGACCGTCGTCCTCGCCTCTCCCCCCATCCCGTCCTTTGTGGACGGGGCCTTCGACTTTGCTCGCGCTAGGACGAGGTTCTCCTCCTGTTCCTAACGCGGCTGACTGCTTCTTCCCTGTCATCGCATAGTTTTCGCATCCAGAAATGATTTTATTGAGAGGGGAGAGTTTTACCGAGGAGAAGCTGATCGCAGCTGATCGCAGCGCATTTCCGTTCGAGGGTTGTCGGGGTGTTGTTCCTCGGAGTTCCCTCGGGCAGCAAGTCCCGTCCAGACGACCTCCTCTATCTCATGCCGGCCTTCTTAATTTGGAACATGCTTCTCTTGACTTTGTCGCTGGGGACGACAATCACCGATGTAGCTAGCTCCTAGCTCCTCCCCGGGGTGGCGTTGATGACGCCGCGAGGCGGCCGACCTTCTTGTCTTTTTCAGTTACGGCAGCGCCTATAGCCGATCTTCTCCTGCTTCAGACCGACGTCGGAGGAATTTATCCCGTCGTCCCTTTTTGACGAGCTCTTCAATCTCGTCTTGGAGCTGAACGTATTCCTCAGTGTCGTGGCCGTGGTCGCGATGGTAGGGGCTTTACTTGCCTTGATCGCGCACGCTTGGGGAGGCCGTAGTCCTTCAGGTCTGGGCGGCTGGCTCTTAACTTCGCCGAGGATTCGAGTTAGAGGAGCGGGTCGCAGCTGCGGAATCTTTCGGGAGGAGGATTTCTTCGCGCCCTTCTGTCGGGGCTTCCCTCGCGGTGAGCTCGAGAAGTTCGGGCTTCGCTTGCGTGGAGCTTCATTCCGCTTTCCCGCGAAACTTTCCGTGGGAGAACTTCATGCTTCTTTGTCCGGACTTCCCTGCTCGCAGAGAGGGGGTCGGCTTTGCTTGCCCGAACTTTATCGCACCTCCCGTGAATTCGTTGTGGCGACGTACCTGAGGGGGAGTTCGGCCTCGATCGCCCTGGGGCGGTCTCGAGCGCGGCCGAACTTCACTTGGGTGGTCTGCTGCGGAGTTCGGCCTCCCTGATGCCGAACTTCATTGGTGGGAGAACTTCGCCACTGCTTGCGCCGAACTTCACTGTGATGGTGGGCTTTAAGGTGGAGTTCGGCTTCGCTTGCGCCGAGCTTCATTGATGAGCTCAAAAGGGAGAGTTCGGCCTTGCTTCCGCCGAACTTTATTTCGATGAGCTGATGAGTTCGGTCTTCCTCCGAACTTCGTTCCGCGGGAGAACTTTGCTCCGCCCTCGCTTGTGCCGAACTTCATTCCGTGGGGGCTTCGTTCCGTCCTTGCCGGCGCCGAACTTCATTTGGAGGTTGAGCTGAGGAGTTCGGCTTTCCACCGAACTTCATTTCGCCTCGATGCCGAGCTTTGGGGGGAGCCCGGCTTTTCTTCGAGCCGAACTTCATTCCTCTTTCCCGCGAGACCCGCCGTGGGAGAACTTCCTGCTGCTCTTGTTCGGACGAGTTCGGGCGAGCTCGAGGGGAGCTCGGCTTTTCTTGCCCGAACTTCGTTCCGCCTCCGGTGAACACTTTGTAGGTGGTTCCTTTGGGGGACATACTGGAGCGTGAGTTCGGCCTCACTTGCGCCGAACTTCGTTCCGCTTTCCCGCGGAAGCTTCCGCGGGAGGACTTCATACTTCTTTGTCGGAGCTTCCTCGATGACGGGCTCATGGGTGGGTTCGGCCTTCCTCGCGCCGAACTTCATTCCGCTTCGGCGGGGGAACTTCTGCTCTCCGTTTCTCTCTTAGGGGCGATTGGGCTCTTCCTTAAGGCTGATTCCTCGCGCCCTCATGGCGGGCTTGCGGGTGGAGTCGCCACCGGAGGCTGCTGTATAGCCTGCAACGCCTCCGTGAGGCCACGGATCTGTCGGACAAGCAGGCCGAACTGCTTCACATCCACCGCGGGTGCAGGTGGAACCTAGGCCGCCGGGGCTGAAGCAGGAACAGACGGGCCTGGACGGGATCGGGTCGCGGAGGCCGCCGAGCGCCGTGCCGAAGCTCTCCTGGGTGGCATTTTCTCCTCGGAAGAGAAAAGGAAAGATCTCCGGAGAGGGAAGAGAAGGGTCGTCGCCGAGCACTCCTTTAAGAACAAGGGAACCTCGAAGGTTCAAAGGCCCTTCCTTCTAGCGCCAATCTGTTGGTGCAGAAATCCATCGCTCGCCGGAGGTCGCCGGAGTCGAGGCCGCTGAGGTCGCCGCCGGGGACCTGCAAAACGAAGTCCCGTCCGGAACCGGTGGGGTGGTGGCTCCGGCAGGACCCTCCGACGGTCAAGTTAGTTTCCGGCCAACAGTAATGGAGTGCTCGGAATGAGTTCCGGAGCTTAGAGATGAGGAGGAGAGCTTAGAGAGTCGAGAGTTCAGAGAGCTTAGCCTTGGCGTATCTGGAGGGGTCCTTTTATAGCGGAGCTTAGTTGATGGTGACGGTCATGCCGTCTGGCAGAGAGTCGTTGGGCAGCATGGAGTTCGGTACGGAGAGGAATGGCGTCGTCCGGTGGATCGTGGGAGCCATACCTGGCATGTCGTGGGCCGCATGGAGTCCGGTACGGAGAGGAAGGCGTCGTCCGGTGGATCGTGGGAGCCATACTGGCGAGTCGTGGGCCGCATGGAGTCCGGTACGGAGAGGAAGGCGTCGTCCGGTCTTGCTGCAGGCGACAGTTCGTCCAGATGGAGTTCGGACTTGTAACAGAGTTCGGCCGAAGGGGAAGCTGGGGGAGTTCGTCTGGCTGAAGGGTCGGCCATCTGTAGAGTTCGGCCGCGGGACGGATTGCCGAGGAGTTCGACCGCTGAGAGGCCCGAAGAAGCTCGGCTGGCCAGTTGAAGGACTTCGGTTGCTAGTTGGTTCGGCCAGGGCTCGCTGAGGAGTTCGGTCGCCTAGGAGTCGGTCCGAAGGGGTTCGGCCGCTTGGGCTCGCCTGGAGTCGGTCCGAAGGAGTTCGGCCGTGGGGTCCGAATGGGTTCGGACTTGTAGGAGAGTTCGGCTGAAGGGAAAACCCGGGAGGAGCTCGGATGGCCGGAACGGGCGTCTGGGAGGAGTCCGTCTCCGAAGAAGTCCTGCCGCTTGGAGTCCAAGGAGCTCGGCCGCCAGGAAGTTCGGTCGGTGGTGGGTGTTCGGCCCGAAGCCTGGACACTGGGGAGTTCGGCCGCTAGGCAGTCCGGCAGGCTGAAGGAGTTCGGCCATGGGGAGTCTGAAAGAGTTCGGCAGCCCAGGAAGTTCGGTCTCAACACTGGGAGTCCGGAAGAAGCTTGGAATCTGACCAGTTCGGCCTGCTGGAAGAAGCTCGGCCGCTGGGAGTTCGGCCGCTTGGCAGTTCGGCCGGCTGAAGGGGTTCGGCTAGACCAGTGCGCTGAAGCTCTTCTGCGGCTACTGGTTGCATTATGCTGAGCGTCGGGCCGGGCTTCGGCAGGAGCGGGATTTATCCCCAACAAGCACTATTAGCGATAGCTTTTATGCCGTCGCTAATAGCCGTTACTAAAATGTAAAATTTTTTGTAGTGTTACATCTTATACTCATGGTGATTTTGATAGTATTAAGATGGAAAATGGAGTAACTAAGATTATGGGTATGAGAGATGTTTACTTGAAAATCAGTATTAGATGTCAACTATTATTGAAAAATATGTGATATGTTCCTAACATCTATCTCCACTAGAGTACTTGATGATGAAGGTTTTCACAATCACTTTGGTAAAGAAAAATAAAAGCTCATCAAAGATTCTTTAGTAATAGCAAGGGGGAAGAAATTACGCATACTTTATATGAAGCAAACAAAAATATGCAAGAAGGAGGTGCATACGGTTGAAGATTCCTTCACCGAATTATAGTATAAGTGACTTAGCTATATAAGTGAGAAAAGACCTGACATTCTTGCTAGAAAAAGCTCCTCCTATAAAAGATACATCTCTGAAGACATATGTTGATTATTTAACTGGCAAACAATATAAAGTTGTATTTAATAAATTTCATCTATATAAAAGATCATATGTTTTGGATTTAATTCACACAAATGTTTGTAATATAGATGTTGGAACTCTTAGTGGTGCTTTATATTTTATTATCTTTATTGATAATCATTTTAGAAATATATGAACTTTTGCTTTGAAATTTAAAGACTAAGTGCTTGACGTGTTCAAGCATTTTTATGCTAATGTTGACAGAAAAATAGGAAGATAACTAAAGTATATTTGAATAGATAATGAGGGTAAAATAGAAATTTATTTGAGAAATATTGCAAAGATCATAGCATCAGGCTTGAGAAAACTATTCATAAAACATCTCAATATAATGGAGTTGCTAAAAGAATGAATCATACTATTTGTGAAAGAATTAGTATATGCTCTCTTATACTAAATTGCCTAAATCCTTTTAGAATAAAGTCATGAGAACTACAATAGATTTAATCAACTTTTCTTCTTCGATTTCGCTTAAATGCGATGTATCAAAAAGAGTGTGGATTGAAAAATATATATCATATGATTACTGAAGGATGTTTAGCTATAATGTATTTATTCACATCTCTAAAGATGAGAGATCCAAACTTGATGGTAAGTCTAAATAGTGCATCTTCCTGGATTATGCAGATGAAGAATTTAGTTACATATTACGAGATCTAGTTGATAAGACTGTTGTCAAGAGCAAAGATATTGTATTTCTAGAAGATTAGACAATCAAAGATTTTGAAAAAGTTAAGAAGCTAAAGTCCATCACTAAGAATTATGTCTATCTAGGTCTAGTGCCTCCTACCATAGTGAATAATGATAATATAAGAGATGTATAGAAAGATGATGGTAACACCATTGATGAGCTCATACATGATAATAATATGCAAGGTGGGCATATTAAGTAAGTTCCTTCAGAACCATCAGATGAATCTCAATTGAGAAGATCTACTAGAGAGCATCAACCTTCCTAGAAATATTCTCCTCATGAATATGATCACTAATTGGAGAGAACCAGAATGTTATCAAGAGGCTATGAATCATGAACAAAAGAGAGAGTGATTCAAAATCATGCAGAAGAAGATAAAATCCTTGCATAAGAATGATACATTGGAGTTAGTAGAACTACCTAAGGATAAGAGAGCACTCAAGAATAAGTGGTGTTCAGGTTAAAGGCTAAAGAAAAGAGTTCGTAACCAAAGTATAAAGCACGGTTAGTTGTGAAGGGATTTGATTGAAAAAAAATATTGACTTTGAAGAAATTTTCTCATTTATAGTCGAGATATCTTCAAACCAAGTTATTCTTGCTTTAGCTGTAAGCATTAATTTTGGAAATTGAATAATTTGATGTGAAAAGTGCTTTCCTTCATAGTAACTTGGAAAAGAAAATTTACATGAAGAACTTAGAAAAATTCATAATTAAAAATAAAGAGCATCTTGTCTGTGGATCAAAAAAGGACTTATATGGACTCAAATAGAGATCTTAGCAATGGTATAAAAGGTTCAATTCCTTCATGATAAACTATTATTATAGTCAAACCACTTTTGATCATTATGTATTTATAAAAAAAAATTTTGATGAAGATTTAATTATTTTCTTATTTTATATATGTTGGTGCAGAATCTGGTTGACGCTGAATCGAGCTGGAGCTGAGGAAGAAAAGGTCGCCGCTAGTGACCTACAAAATAAAGTTTCATTTGAAGTCGATGGTGGTGGCTCCGGCAGAACCCTTCGACGATCAAGTTAGCTCTTCTGGCCAAAAAAAATGGAGTGCTCAGAAAAGAGTTCAGCAGAGTTTTGAAAAGAAGAAGAGAGCTTAGAGAAAATGTATCTGGAGGATCTCTTTTAATAGTTGAAGCCTGTAGCAGACTGATAGTGATGGCCATAACCATTCGATGGTGGGCCGCTCGAAATTACGTAGAGTTTGTTATGGAGAGAGGTGTCTGTTGTCGTGATGTAGCTGTTCATTGAGATTTAATAGTCAAAGTTCAGAGAAAGCAGGTATTGGTTGGTGAAGAGCTTTGACATACATCAATTTTAGAGAAGTTCAGACTCCTAAAGAGAATACGACTAGAGAAGATCATCTAGGAGAAATGCTAGTTGAAATTTGAAAGTAATCCATTGGAGAAATCCGACTGAAGGAGAAGTTTGAAAGGAGTTTGGCTCCTGGAGAAATTCGATTAAAGGAGAAGTCCGAAAGAAGTTCGACTCCTAAAGGAGTTCGATCGAAGAAAAAGTCCAGAAGTTCGGCTCTCAAAGAAATTCGATTGAAGAAGAAGTCCGAAAGTAGTTCGGCTCTTGGAGGAGTTCGATCGAAGGAGAAGTCCGAAAAAAGTTCAACTCCTGAAGGTATCCGACTGAAGAAAAAATTTGGAAGGAATTCGACTCCTAGAGGAATCCAACTGAAGGAGAAATTTGAAAGAAGTTTGGCTCCTGGAGAAACTTGACTGAAGAAGAAATCTGAAAGAAGTTTGGCTCCTGGAGAAATTCGACTGAAAGAGAAATCTCTAAGGAGTTTGTCTCTTGGAGGAATCTAACTGAAGGAGAAATTCATAAGAAGTTTGGCTTCTGGAGGAACTTGACTGAAGAGCTTTGACATACATCAATTCTAGAGGAGTTCAGACTCCTAAAGAAAATATGATTAGAGAGGATCATCTAAGAGGAATGCTAGTTGAAATCTAAAAGTAATTCATAGGAGGAATTCGACTGAAGGAGAAGTCCGAAAGGAGTTCGGCTCCTGAAGGAATCCGACTAAAGAAAAAGTTCGGAAGGAGTTCGACTTCTGAAGGAATTCAACTGAAGAAGAAGTCCAAAAGAAGTTTAGCTCCTAGAGGAGTTCAACCGAAGAAGAAGTCTGGAAGGAGTTTGGCTCTTAGAGAAATCCGATTGAAGAAGAAATCTGTAAGAAGTTCAACTCTTGAAGGAGTTCGATCGAAGGAGAAGTCTAAAAAGAGTTCGACTCCTGGAGGTATTTGACTGAAGGAGAAATTCGGAAGAAGTTTGGCTTCTGAAGGAATCCGACTGAAGGAGAAATTTGAAAGAAGTTTGGCTCCTGAAGGAACTTAACTGAAGGAAAAATCTGGAAGGAGTTCGGCTCCTGAAGAAATTTGACTGAAGGAGAAATCTTTAAGAAGTTTGCCTCTTGGAGGAATCTGACTGAAGGAAAAATTTATAAGAAGTTTGGCTTCTGGAGGAACTTGACTGAAGAAAAAATCTGAAAGAAGTTCGGCTCCTGTAGGAATCCAACTAAAGAAAAAATTCGGAAGGAGTTCAGCTCCTAGAGGAATTCGACTGAAGAAGAAGTCTGGGAGTAGTTTGGTTGAAGTCCGAAAAGAGTTCGATCGTTGGAGGAATTCAACCGCTGAGAGAGAATTCTCGATTGAAGCTCCTCCGTGATTGTGCTAAGTATCAGACTGAACTTCGATGGGAGTAGGATTTATCCCCAATAATAGTCTCCCCAGTTCCAAGTTCAAAATTTGAAGGAAGGGAGTACAAAAAAGGTGATAGCCAAAATTCTTTTTCGGACTCTACACCCATTGGGGTTGAAGCTCGTACGAGATCTTATCTCCTATCGAGGTTGAAGGAGATCTTATCTCCTATTGATGTTGAAGCTCGGAGGAAATCTTATCTCCAGTCGAGGTTGAAGAAAATCTTATCTCCTGTTGAAGTTGACATTGAAGCTCGGAAGAGATCTTATCTTCAGCCGAGTTTGAAAGAGATCTTATCTCCTATTGATATTGAAGCTTGAGGAAGATCTTATCTCTAGTCGAGATTGAAGAAAATCTTATCTCCTGTTGAAGTTGAAGCTCAGAAGAGATCTTATCTCCAATCGAGGTTGAAGGAGATCTTATCTTCTATTGAAGTTGATATTGAAGTTCAGAAAAAATCTTATCTCCAGTCGAGGTTGAAGAAGATCTTATCTCCTATTAACATTGAAGTTCGAAGGAGATCTTATCTCCAACTGAGGTTGAAGGAGATCTTATCTTCTATTGAAGTTAAAGTTTGAAAAAAATCTTATCTCCAGTCGAGGTTGATGGAGATCTTATTTTCTATTGATGTTGAAGCTCAGGAAAGATCTTATCTCCAATCAAGGTTGAATCCTATTGGTGCAGAATCTGATTGACGTTGGATCAAGCTGGAGTTGAGGAAGAAGAGGTCCCCGTCGGTGACTTATAAAATAAAGTTTCATCCAGAGTCGGTGGTGGTAGCTCAGTAGGATCCTCCGACGATCAAGTCAGCTCTTCCGACCAACAGAAATGAAGTGCTTAGAAAAGAGTTCAATAGAGTTTCGAAAAGAAGAAGAGAGCTTAGAGAAAATGTATCTGGAGGATCTTTTTTTATAGATAGAGCTGTAGCAGACTGATAGTAATAGCCATAACCGTTCGATGGTGGGCCGCTCGGGGCCATGTGGAGTTTGTTATAGAGAGAGATGTCCGTTGCCATGATGTGGCTGTTCATTGAGATTTAATAGTCGAAGTTCGAAGGAAGCAGGCATTGGTTAGTGAAAAGCTTTGACATACATCAATTTCAGAGGAGTTCGAACTTCTAAATGGAATACAATTAAGAAGATCATCTGAAAGGAATGTTAGTTAAAATTTGAAAGTAATCCGTTAAAGGAATCTGATTGAAGGAGAAGTCTGAAAGGAGTTTGGCTTATAGAGGAATTCAATTGAAGAAGATGCCCGGAAGGAGTTCGGCTTCTGGAGGAATCTGATTGAAGGAGAAGTCTGAAAGGAGTTCAGCTCCTGAAGGAGTTTGGCCAAAAAAAAGTCGGAAGAAGTTTGGCTCTCGGAAAATCTGACTGAAGGAGAAATTCGAAAGGAGTTTGGCTCCTGTAGGCATCCATCTGAAGGAAAAATTTGGAAAGAAGTTCGGCTTCCTTGAAGGCATCCGACTGAAGGAAAAAATCCGAAAGAAGTTTGGCTCATAGAGGAGTCTTGATTGAGGGAGAAGTCTGGGAGGACTTTGGCTCTTATAGACACCTGACTAAAGGAGAGATCTGTAAGAAGTTCGGCTACTGGAGGAGTCCGACTAAGAAAAAATCTAGGAGAAGTTTAGCTCCTATAGGCATCCATCTGAAGGAGAGATCCGAAAGAAGTTCGGCTCCTGGAGGAGTTTGACTAAAGAAAAAGTCAGAAGAAGTTCGGCTTCTTGTAGAAATCCGACTGAAGAAAATTCCATAAGGAGTTCTGGCTCCTTAAAGAAACTTGATTGAAGAAAGAATTCTGGAAGAAGTCCGACTCCTGTAGAAATCCGACTGTATGAGAGATCCGAAAGGAGTTCGACCATTGAAGGGGCTCGACGCTGAAGAAAGAATTCTCGATCGAAGCTCCTTCATGATTGCCAGTTACATTATGCTAAGCATCAAACTGGACTTCGGTGGGAGCGGAGTTTATCCTTAATAATAGTCATCCACTACCGAGTTTGAAATTCGAAAGAAAGAAAGTACAAAGAAGGTGATAGTCGAAGTCCTTTTTCGGACTCTACATCCATTGGGGTTGAAGCTCGTAAGAGATCTTATCTTCTATCGAGATTGAAGGAGATCTTATCTTTTGTTGATGTTGAAGCTCGAGGGATATCTTATCTTTTAGTCGAGATTGAAGGAGATCTTATCTCCTATTGAAGTTGATGTTGAAGCTCGAGGAAGATATTATCTCCAGCCGAGGTTGAAGGAGATCTTATCTTCTGTTGATGTTAGCTCGGAGGAGATCTTATCTTCAGCTGAGGTTGAAGGAGATCTTATCTCCTATTGAAGTTGAAGCTAAGAAAAGATCTTATCTCCAATCGAGGTTAAAGGAGATCTTATCTCCTATTGACGTTGAAGCTTGGGGGAGATCTTATGTCCAATCGAGATTGAAGAGATCTTATCTCCTATTGAAGTTGATGTTTGAAGCTCGGGGGAGATCTTATCTCCAGTCGAGATTGAAGGAGATCTTATCTTCTGTTGACGTTGAAGCTCGAAAAAGATTTTATCTCTAGCCGAGATTGAAAGAGATCTTATCTTCTGTTGACATTGAAATTTGGAGGAGATCTTATCTCCAACCGAGGTTGAATAAGATCTTATCTCCTGTTGAAGTGGACGTTGAAGTTCGGAGAAAATCTTATCTCCAACCAAGTTTAAAGGAGATCTTATCTCCTATTGATGTTGAAGCTCGGAAGAGAACTTATCTCCAATCGAGGTTGAAGGAGATCTTATCTCCTATTGAAATTGATTGAAGCTCGAAAAAGATCTTATCTTCAGCGAGGTTGAAGAAGATCTTATCTC
>QRFJ01002113.1:0-106070 GCA_006176705.1 Cocos nucifera | reverse complement strand
AGTCGAGCCGATGCGGCGCTCGGGGGGAATTCTCATCCCTACTTGCCGAGGGTTGCCCAAGTTCCTCGGGGGAGATCTGATCATTAGCGAAGTTGCTCGAGGAAGTCTCATTTCAAGAGCCGAGGTTTGGTTGCTCGCGTTAGGAGAGGTTCTCCTCCTGTTCCCAATCGAGGCTCCGGTCGCTCGTAAGAGATGCTTATCTCTAACCGAGATTGTTGCCGCGTTTTTTAGGACGAGGGTTCTCCTCCTGTTCCCAACGAGGCCTATTCGCGGATCGGCTCGGGAGAGATCTTATCTCTTGCGGCCGAGCTGGTGGGTCGAAGTGGCAGCGGCTCGGGGGTGGATCCTTTATCTCCTGGATCGAGGCATCCCTCGGGGGAGATCTTATCTTCGCAGCCGAGCTGGCGCTCGGGCGGAGATCTTATCTCCTGCGACTGAGCTTCCCTCGGGGGAATCTTATCTTCTGCAAGTTCGAAAGTTGCACTCTCGGGGGAGATTTAATTTCTCCTCGGTCGAGCTTCTCTCGGGTGGAGGCCAGGTCGAAGTGCGCCTCGGAGGAGATCTTATCTCCTGCAGTCGAGCTTCTCTCGGAGAGATTCTTATCTCCTACAGTCGAGGTGAAGTGCGCGCTCGGAGGAGATCTTTATCTCCTACGGTCGAGCTTTCCTCGGGGGAGATCTTATCTCCTGCAGTCGAGACGGTGGCGCGCTCGCGGGGAGATCTTATCTCCTGCGACCGACTCCCTCAGGGTAGATCTTATCTCCTGCCTGCCAGGTGCGCGCTCGGGGGAGTCTTATCCTACGGTCGACTTTCCTGGGGGAGATCTTACTCTGCAGCCGAGAGTGCGCGCTCTTATCTCCTGCGTTGCCGAGCTGTTACTCACGTTAGGCGAGGTTCTCCTCCTGTTCCTAACGCGGCATGTGGGGGCACATGGGGACCATCATCCTTGCCTCTTCCTCCATCTCATTTTAGGGTTGGCTCGGGGGAGATTCGTTATCTTCCTGCGGTCGGAGCTTATTGCTCGCGCTAGGACCGAGATTCTCCTCCTGTTCTAACGCGGGCTGTGGGCGACATGGGACCGGTCGCCTCGCCT
This sequence comes from Cocos nucifera, assembly GCA_006176705.1. Taxonomy (NCBI): domain Eukaryota; kingdom Viridiplantae; phylum Streptophyta; class Magnoliopsida; order Arecales; family Arecaceae; genus Cocos; species Cocos nucifera. The sequence continues at coordinate 104,977 of QRFJ01002113.1, read as the reverse complement.
CTCCCCCATCTTCGTTTTAGCTAAGCCTCGTGAACGAGGCCTTCGACCTTGCTCGCATTAGGATGAGGTTCTCCTCTGTTCCCAATGGCGCTGTGGGGGACATGCGGGACCCATCGTTCCTCGCCTTTCCCTCCATCCCATCCTGGTGGATTGGGGCCTTCGACCCTTGCTTCGCGTTAGGACGAGGTTCTCCTCCTGTTCCAACGGGCTGTGGGGGCAATGGGGACCGTCGTCCTCGCCTCTCCCCCCCATTCCGTCCTTGGTGGATGGGGCCTTCAACTTTGCTCACGCTAGGACGAGGGTTCTTCTCCTGTTCCTAGTCGGCTATGGGGGCACATGAGGATTCGTCGTCCTCGCCTCTCCTTCCCATCCTGTCCTTTTAATGGATTTGGGGCCTTCGACCTTGCTCGCGTTTGACGAGGTTCCCCTCTGCTTCCCAACGGGCTGTGGGGCACATGGGGACCGTCGTCCTCGCCTCTTCCCCCCATTCCGTCCTTGGTGGACGGGGCCTTCGACTTTGCTCATGCTAGGATGAGGTTCTCCTCCTGTTTCCCAATGGGCTGGGGCGGCACATGGGGACCGTCGTTCCTCGCTCTCTCCCCCCATCCCGTCCTTGGTGGATGGCGCCTTCGACTTTGCTCACGCTAGGATGAGATTTTCTCCTCCTGTTCCTAGCCGGGCTGTGGGGCACCATGAGGACGTCGTCCTCGCCTTCTCCTGCCCATCCCATCCTTGATTGGTGGACGGGGCCTTCGACTTTGCTCACGCTAGGACGAGGTTCTCCTCCTGTTCCTAGCCGGCTGTGGGGGCACATGAGGACCGTCGTCCTCGCTTCTCCCCCCATCCCGTCCTTTGTGGACGGGGCCTTCGACTTTGCTCACGCTAGGACGAGGTTCTCCTCCTGTTCCTAGCCGGCTGTGGGGGCACATGAGGACCGTCGTCCTCGCCTCTCCCCCCATCCCGTCCTTTGTGGATGGGGCCTTCGACTTTGCTCGCGCTAGGACGAGGTTCTCCTCCTGTTCCTAACGCGGCTGACTGCTTCTTCCCTATCATCGCATAGTTTTCGCATCCAGAAATGATTTTATTGAGAGGGGAGAGTTTTACCGAGGAGAAGCTGATCGCAGCGCATTTTCCGTTCGAGGGTTGTCGGGGTGTTGTTCCTCGGAGTTCCCTCGGGGCATTTCCGCAGGGTTGTCGGGGTGTTGTTCCTCTAAGTCGGACAGCAAGTTCCGTCCAGACGACCTCCTCTATCTCATGCCGGCCTTCTTAATTTGGAACATGCTTCTCTTGACTTTGTCGCTGGGGACGACAATCACCGATGTAGCTAGCTCCTAGCTCCTCCCCGGGGTGGCGTTGATGACGCCGCGAGGCGGCCGACCTTCTTATCTTTTCCAGTTACGGCAGCGCCTATAGCCGATCTTCTCCTGATCTTCTCCTACTTCAGACCGGCGTCGGAGGAATTTATCCCGTCGTCCCTTTTTGACGAGCTCTTCAATCTTCGTCTTCTGAATGTCTTGGAGCTGAATCGTATTCCTCAGTGTCGTGGCCGTGGTCGCGATGGTAGGGGCTTTACTTGCCTTGATCGCGCACGCTTGGGGAGGCCGTAGTCCTTCAGGTCTGGGCGGCTGGCTCTTAACTTCGCCGAGGATTCGAGTTAGAGGAGCGGGTCGCAGCTGCGGAATCTTTCGGGAGGAGGATTTCTTCGCGCCCTTCTTCGGGGCTTCCCTCGCGGTGAGCTCGAGAAGTTCGGGCTTCGCTTGCGTGGAGCTTCATTCCGCTTTCCCGCGAAACTTTCCGTGGGAGAACTTCATGCTTCTTTGGAACTTCCCTGTCGCAGAGAGGGGGTCGGCTTTGCTTGCCCGAACTTTATCGCACCTCCCGTGAATTCGTTGTGGCGGTGGCGACTTGAGGGGGAGTTCGGCTGATCGCTGGGGCGGTTCGAGCGCGGCCGAAACTTGGGTGGTCTGCTGCGGAGTTCGCCGATGCCGAATTCATTGGTGGGAGTTCGCCACTGCTTGCGCCGAACTTCACTGTGATGGTGGGCTTTAAGGTGGAGTTCGGCTTCGCTTGCGCCGAGCTTCATTGATGAGCTCAAAAGGGAGAGTTCGGCCTTGCTTCATTGATCCGCCGAACTTTATTTCGATGAGCTGATGAGTTCGGCCTTGCTTCCGGTCTTCCTCCGAACTTGAGTTCCGGGAGAACTTTCCTCCGAACTCCGCCCTCCGCGGGAGAACTTTGCTCCGCCCTCGCTTGTGCCGAACTTCATTCCGCGGGGGGCTTCGTTCCATCCTTGCCGGCGCCGAACTTCATTTGGAGGTTGAGCTGAGGAGTTCGGCTTTCCACCGAACTTCATTTCGCCTCGATGCCGAGCTTTGAGGGGAGCCCGACTTTTCTTCGAGCCGAACTTCATTCCTCTTTCCCGCGAGACCCGCCGTGGGAGAACTTCCTGCTGCTCTTGTTCGGACGAGTTCGGGCGAGCTCGAGGGGAGCTCGGCTTTTCTTGCCCGAACTTCGTTCCGCCTCCGGTGAACACTTTGTAGGTGGTTCCTTTGGGGGACATACTGGAGCGTGAGTTCGGCCTCACTTGCGCCGAACTTCGTTCCGCTTTTCCGTGGAAGCTTCCGCGGGAGGACTTCATACTTCTTTGTCGGAGCTTCCTCGATGACGGGCTCATGGGTGGGTTCGGCCTTTCGCGCCGAACTCATTCCGAACTTCTTCGGCGGGGGAACTTCTGCTCTCCGTTTCTCTCTTAGGGGCGATTGGGCTCTTCCTTAAGGCTGATTCCTCGCGCCCTCATGGCGGGCTTGCTGGTGGAGTCGCCACCGGAGGCTGCTGTATAGCCTGCAACGCCTCCGTGAGGCCACGGATCTGTCGGACAAGCAGGCCGAACTGCTTCACATCCACCGCGGGTGCAGGTGGAACCTAGGCCGCCGGGGCTGAAGCAGGAACAGACGGGCCTGGACGGGATCGGGTCGCGGAGGCCGCCGAGCGCCGTGCCGAAGCTCTCCTGGGTGGCGTTTTCTCTTCGGAAGAGAAAAGGAAGATCTCCGGAGAGGGAAGAGAAGGGTCGTCGAGCACTCCTTTAAGAACAAGGGAACCTCGAAGGTTCAGGCCCTTCCTTCCTAGCGCCAATCTGTTGGTGCAGAAATCCATCCTCGCCGGAGGTCGCCGGAGTCGAGGCCGCTGAGGTCGCCGCCGGGGACCTGCAAAACGAAGTCCCGTCCGGAACCGGTGGGGGGGTGGCTCCGGCAGGACCCTCCGACGGTCAAGTTAGTTTCCGGCCAACAGTAATGGAGTGCTCGGAATGAGTTCCGGAGCTTAGAGATGAGGAGGAGAGCTTAGAGAGTCGAGAGTTCAGAGAGCTTAGCCTTGGCGTATGTCGGGAGGGGTCCTTTTATAGCGGAGCTTAGTTGATGGTGACGGCTGTGCCGTCTGGCAGAGAGTCGTCGGGCAGCATGGAGTTCGGTACGGAGAGGAAGGCATCGTCCGGTGGATCGTGGGAGCCATACTGGCAGTCGTGGGCCGCATGGAGTCCGGTACGGAGAGGAAGGCGTCGTCCGGTGGATCGTGGGAGCCATACCGGCGAGTCGTGGGCCGCATGGAGTCCGGTACGGAGAGGAAGGCGCCGTCCGGTCTTGCTGCAGGCGACAGTTCGTCCAATGGAGTTCGGACTTGTAACAGAGTTCGGCCGAGGGGGAAGCTGGGGGAGTTCGTCTGGCTGAAGGGTCGGCCATCTGTAGAGTTCGGCCGCGGGACGGTTGCCGAGGAGTTCGACCGCTGAGAGGCCCGAAGAAGCTCGGCTGGCCAGTTGAAGGACTTCGGTTGCTAGTTGGTTCGGCCAGGGCTCGCTGAGGAGTTCGGTCGCCTAGGGTCGGTCCGAAGGGGTTCGGCCACTTGGGCTCGCCTGAAGTCGGTCCGAAGGAGTTCGGCCGTGGGGTCCGAAGGAGTTCGGCTGCATGGGCTCGCCTGGGGTCGGTCCGAAGGAGTTCGGCCGTGGGTCCGAAGGAGTTCGAAGTCCGAAGGAGTTCGGCTGATGGGCTCGCCTGGGGTCGGTCCGAAGGAGTTCGGCTGCATGGGCTCGCCTGGGGTCGGTCCGAAGGAGTTCGCCGGTCCGAAGGAGTTCGGCTGCATGGGCTCGCCTAGGGGTCGGTCGAAGGAGTTCGGCTGCATGGGCTCGCCTGGGGTCGGTCCGAAGGGGTTCGGCCACTTGGGCTCGCCTGAAGTCGGTCCGAAGGAGTTCGGCCGTGGGGTCCGAATGGGTTCGGGCTCGTAGGAGAGTTCGGCTGAAGGGAAAACCCGGGAGGAGCTCGGATGGCCGAACGGGCGTCTGGGAGGAGTCCGTCTCCCGAAGAAGTCCAGCCGCTTGGAGTCCAAGGAGCTCGGCCGTCAGGAAGTTCGGCTGGCGGTGGGAGTTCGTCCTCTAGGCAGTTTGGCCCGGACCTTGGCGCAGGGGAGTTCGGCCTCTAGGTAGTTCGGCCCGGACCTCGGCGCAGGGGAGTTCGGCCTCTAGGCAGTTCGGCCCGGACCTTGGTGCAGGGGCTCGGCCTGGCGCCTGGCGCTAAAGCTCTTCAGCGGCTACTGGTTACATTGGGCTGAGCGTTGGGCCGGGCTTCGGCAGGAGCGGGATTTATCCCCAACAATTACTATTCCCATGGACTGCATGGATCGGTCACACCACACACCACAGCCAATTAGTGCTCCTATCGCCGAGTGAAAAGACCAAAATTTCCTATGAGCTACGATAGATTTTCTGTGAACCCTTTAAGGATCTAGGTCCACCACGTGTCGCACTGTAATTCATCAATTTCTACTGAACTGACGGTCCATGCCTGGTGGCTTCCATGGCTGAGTCAACTTTGATGGCTTAGCTTGGCTTGCGAAGCCGGATGAGCCATTTTCCTTTTTTTATTTAATTTTTTTTATCTTTAGAAATTCATATCTTCTCCGTTTTAGCTCTGTTTTGCTTGAAACTTATTTTGTTATGATCAAAAAAATAAGCTCTTTCTATTAATTATAAAGTTTTATTTTTAAATTTTTATTATTTTTTAATTAATTTTTTAATTAATAAAAATATGAATTTATCAAAAATTATATATAAATTAATAATTAATTTTTAAAAATTAATATGAACTAATTGATAAATTAATATTTTTATTGATAAATTTATGGTACTTATCACATCCCCCAACTTAAGCTTTGCTCATCCTCGAGTAAAGAAAGAATTTAGTTTTAAATACCTTTTAACTTTAGAGTTTCGAATTTTACCTAAACAGTTTTCAAAATGGCCATTAATATTCAGTAGAACTTAAGTGAGATATATCATTGATGTATTAATACTTATCAATAGAAAAATTAAGTAAAGAACATTAAATTTTTCTGAACCTTTTCTAAATTATCCCACCTTTATCTCTGATTTGTCTAAACTTTCATATAGGCAAGTATTTTGCTACTTCCGCCCTTCATTTATTGATTTTTATTTTTATATTACCCATTTTTTGATGCGAATATCATTGCTTACTTAGGCAACGGGACCCAGTTACTCGGTGAAAAACTAATATTTTTTTTTTTTAAATGTTGTACTACTATTGAGTATCTTAATCCCTTAAGCTTTCTATTTGATCCATGTAGTGAGTCTTGGGCCAATGACTCCCAAACCAGTTCACTTTAGGGCACTAAGTACAGAATACCCCTCAGGCTTACTACCTCGAATCAAATAGGCTACGAGTTAAGACTAGCTTTGCAACGAGCTTCTTTGCCCTTCCCATCTTTTGACGCGAAACTCAATGCTTGCTTAGGCAAAGAGATCCGATTACTTAGTGAGAAGTACTTGAAAACTATTTTATTTAATTTTTTTATATAAAAACTATTTTATTTAATTTTTTATATGAAGAAATGTATAGTTACCCTATACAAGTCTATAAAAAGTAGACTTTTCTTTGATGCTAGTAGAAAAAATTAGAAATATTCCAAGAAATTTTTTTTATGTTCTAGACTTAATTCATTAATGAATTTTTTTAATACTTTATTTCTCAATATCTCATAGATTCTCTTATCTGTGTATCAATTTTTTTAAAAATTGCTTAGTTTAATTCGATTCTTAAGCATAATCATGTGTCTAAATACTAAATACTAACTTTTTTAAGGACTTAAAATTTTAAAATTTTTATTTTTCTTCATCGCTCCCCAACTTAAGCTTTGCTCATCCTTAAGTAAAGAAAGAATTTAGTTTTAAATACCTTTTAACTTTAGAGTTTTGAATTTTACCAAAATAATTTTTAAAATGGCCATTGATATTTAGTAGAGCTTAAGTGAGACATATCATTGGGGTATTAATATTTATCAATAGAAAAATTAAGTAAAGAACAATAAATTTTTTTAAATATTTTCTAAATTATCCCACCTTTATCTTTGATTTGTCTAAACATTCATATAGGCAAGTGTATTGCTATTTTTGCCTTTCATTTATTGATTTTTATTTTTATATTACCCAATTTTTATGTGAATATCATTGCTAATTTAGGCAACGAGATCTGGTTACTCGTTGAAAAATCAATATTTTTTTTTAAACATTGTACCACTATTGAGTGTCTTAATCCCTTAAGCTTTCTATTTGATCCATGTCACGAGTTTTGGGCCAATAACTCCCAAACTAGTTAGCTTTAGGGCACTAGGTATAGAATACCCCTCGGGCTTAATAGCTCGAATCAAATAGGCTACGAGTTAAGACTAGCTTTACAACGAGCTTCTTTATTCTTTCCATCTTTTGATGCGAAACTTAATGCTTGCTTAGGCAAAGAGGCCCGGTTACTCAGTGAGAAGTACTTGAAAACTATTTTATTTAATTTTTTTATATAAAAACTATTTTATTTAATTTTTTATATGAAAAAATGTATAGTTATCCTACATAAGCCTATAAAAAGTAGACTTTTCTTTGATGCTAGTAGAAAAAATTAGAAATGCTCCAAGAAAAAACTTTTTATATTCTAGACTTAATTCTTTATTGAATTTTTTTAATACTTGATTTCTCAATATCCCATAGATTCTCTAATCTGTGTATCAATTTTCTTTTAAAAATGCATAGTTTAATTCGATTCTTAAGCATAATCAGGCATCTAAATACTAAATACTAACTTTTTCTTAAGGACTTAAAATTTTAAAATTTTTATTTTTACCCCCCCCAGTTGATTGACATTATCCTCAATGGAGAAAAAAAATAAAGGATGTAATAAAGAACATGAAAGAATACACCTAACTATATTTTTGGTCCAACACATGCCTTTGAAAATTTAATCTCTTCCTCCAACTTATTCAAATTATCCTAAAAGGAAAATCAAATAAAAAAAATAAATTAAATTAAAAAAATTAAATATTAGATTGCCTCCCAATAAGTGCTAAGTTTACCATCTTTAGCCAGACACAATGCAGCTTACTATCCTTTGTCAAATATTAGATTGATAAATTTCAATGATTTTGGATTGCTAATCTCAGAAAGGTAATTTCTTATCTCTTTATTGATATAATCATTTTTAATTTTAGGGACATAATTTGTGACCCCATTCTCAGACCCATGTTTATTAAGAATTTCTCCTATTTATTTTTCTAAAATGCTTATGAATGGAGTTTTTGTACTAGGAGTTAAGTTTGATTCAATAAGTGCTAGAAGGATGACTAAAGATGGTTTTAATTTTGAAGGTAAATTAATGTGATCTTGCTTAAATAACTACATTGACACTTCATTGCATGCCTCTTGATTTTTGTAAGAAGAATCAGCTTCTAAGGTTGAAGGGAATAGGACATTAGGTTTATAAGTCTCAGATAAATCATCTATTCTCTTTTTTTCCATGTCTATCTCATTTAAACTAGAACTAGCATCAGTACTAATTCTTGGCTCAGATTTTTCTATGTGGTTAGTCTCAGTACTGATCTGTTCCTCTAAATTTTTTTTTGGTTAGCATCAGTACTAGCCTCTTTCACCTGATCTTGGTATGGATCCATAAGAATCCTATAGCTTTTAAGTTCAGGAATTACTTTGGCATTCTTAAATTAGAGATTCTTAAGTGGGACACTAAATTGATAACTTGGTTCAGGTAGTTGGTGGACATTAGGTGGGTTGTTTGAAATTGGTAGGCTTGATAGTTGATCTAGTTTTCTCCTCATGTTAGATTTAGCTAGTTGTCCAATTTGAGCTTCTAGCATGACGATAGATTGTTGTTAAGTCAGAATCAATTATTGAAGTTGGTTAAATCTATCATCAGCTAGATTGGTCTATTGAGGAGGTGGGTATGATAGCTGATTGTTATATGATGGCTGGGTAAATTGACTAGACTAACCATTATTATAGGCATAGTTTTGATATTGGGGCCTATTTTGATAGTTTTGGATAGGTGAAATTTGGGTCTAAGCTTGAGTCTGTTGGGATGTCCAAGAAAAATTATGGTGGTTGCTCCAATCTAGATTATATGAATTTGAAAATGGATCATTAATCAATTTAGAGTAACCTTGAGCAGCTTGAACTTGTTCTTGGATAAAATATGAAAACTGTGCAGCAATAAGACATTCAATCACATGATGGATTGGGCTAGCACAAATAGAATAAAACTCCTGATAATTAGAAGATGATGTAAATTGCATAGGAGATTGTTGACCTAGAGTTAAGAGTTGATCCAATTTCTAGGCAAGAAGGTCAACTTTGTCTAATTTTTAGACTATTAGGTTCAGATTAGCCATTTGATTATTAGGTTTAATATGAATCGACTATTCAATTAAGTTCAACTAAATCAGAAAAAGCAATTTCCTACCGTGCATATATTAGTGTAACCCTAATGTATGGTTCAAAATTTTTTAGAACATTTTTTATATTTTTTATTATTTTATTATATTAAAAATTATTTTTTTAATTATTTTATTTATTAATTTTAATTTAATTTAATTTAATTTAATTATTATTTTTAATATTTTTTTAGTTAGTCTAATTTAATTTAATTTAATTTTATTTTATTTTATTTTTAGAGGAGAAAGGAGAAGAAAGAGAGGAGTTCTAGAGAAGAGATCCTAAGAAGTCCTAGAACTAAGAAGAGAGAGAAGAATTAGATTTAATTAGATTTGATATTGGTTAGCAATCAAGTTGGTCAATCAATCCTGACTAAGGGTTATCCTAGATTTAGACAGCTCCTAACTGTCAAGGTTACCTTCAAGCCTTCTAAGTGTAGGATCAGCCAATCAACTAACCAGGTAAGTATAAGGTAGGTGGGAGTCCCCTCGTTGTTTGCCTTAGACACCAATTATGCTTAGCCAGGTAAGCTAACAGAACCAATTAGAAACCACCTTCCTTCGAGCCCAGTCGTCCCTAAACTACTTTCCTATACACCAGTCAAATAGACTAACCCTAACTTGGTTCAACTCTTAGGGTTTCTTATCCTATTGAGCTTGAGTTCCTAGGGCTAATGTCTAATTGATTTTAAAATTAAAGGCTTAGGTCAATGCAGGATGCTGGTTGGTTGTTTGCGGGCCAAGGAAGGATAATCAAATTTCCATCTTATCTTATTTAGTTGGGTGTTACCCTTAATTTGATTTAATATGATATGCAAAAAAAAATTTAATCAAAGGGTTCTATGCAATTTAAACTAGATGTATACAACTAGTTGAATTTTGAAAAGCTTATCTTGCCTCCAGCAATCATAAAAAAAAAATAAAAATAAAAATAAAACTAATATGATGCATGCTCTAAACAGTTAGGATTTCTAATCTTATCATGAGATTTTTAATTATATTTAAATGAATATATATATTTTTTAAATTTAATTTAAAAATAAAATAAATAAATAAAAGACTAAGGTTAGGATTGATCTCACCAAGCAAAACTAAACGATTTGTTTCTTGCCCTGGTTCTTTTTGTTCTTTAACCTTTTTTCTACAAAATAAAAAAAAGTTAGCAAGCAATAAAAATTTTATTTATAATTTATTTATAGAAAAATCAAAGAGATCAAAAATTTAATGTTCGTGCCTTCTCCGATAATGATGCCAAAAACTTGATAGGAATGCGATATTATCGTTAAGACACCATGTTTATTAGTTTAGTCCAACTTCTTAAAATAATTAAAAATATATAGATAGTAGTGAGTCGGGTCGAATCCACAGAGAAGGTAGTATTTTTAGATTTAAAATCTTTAATTTTTTTAAAAAAAAAGAAAAGAGTTTTGAAATTAAAAGTGAAGTTGGAAAGGGAAAATTAAAGGATGCAGAAATTTAAACTTGGTACTAAGATCTACTAGTTAGATCTTAGCATCTACTTATAATAAAATAAAGAGCAATAATTAAAGTATAAAAATTAAATTATAATAAAAATAAAGATTAAAAATTAAAGTGCAAAAAATAAAATTTTTATTAATAAAAATTTTAGAATTTAAATACATAAAATTTAAAAAAAAAGAAAAGAAAATAAAATAGCCTAATCTCTGATCTTGGATCGGCATGGGTGGAAAGATGGTGTAGAAGTCCAGCTTTTCTTCTCGGCATCCATTGCTTTGAAGCAGCCATTAACCCATAACCTGGCTTCTCCCTGTACCAAAGCTTTACCTTGATCGGAGATAATGAACTCTGGAGGCTTGGGGTCTTATTTATAAAGCTAGGAGGGCTAGAGAGTTTTCTTCTAGGCAATGTGGGACTAAGAAGCTCTTTGATCGTCAAAATATAAAAAAATTTGAGTAAAAATTAGATTAAAAGGAGTCTTGGATAAATTCTATTACTTTGGATAAAATCTGGCCATTGATAGGAATCCAACGGACCAAAAATCATCAAAATCGGATGCGTATCAACCCAAATTAGGTCGGATTAAATTTTGGCCGTCCGATAGCATGTTGATGGAGGAAATCTAGCCGCTAATCATGCGTTGGGAGTCTTGATCACTGTTAGGAGCTTTCTGGACCATTGGATCTTCATCGATTGGTTTTTTGGTCGTCGAATCGTGCCAGATCGCTGATGGAATTCGAATCAAACCCAAAAATAACCACCGTTGTCTGATCTTGATCGCAATCAACCACAGCCATCTGATCATGCAATTACTATTCCTATGGATCACATGGATCGGCCACACCATACATCATAGCCAGTTAGTGCTCCTGTCCCTGAGTGAAAAGACCAAAATGCCCTATGAGCTGCGATAGACTTTTTTGAACCCTTTAAGGTTCTAGGTCCACCACATGTCGCACCGTGATTCGCCGATTTCTGCTGAGCTGGCGGTCCACACTTAGATCATAGATTGACTAATGGCTTCCACGACTGAGTCGACTTTGACGGCTTAGCTTGGTTTGGTGGCTTGGCTTGCGGAGCCGGTTAAGCCATTTTCCTTTTCTTATTTATTTTTTTCTTTTATCTATAGAAATTCATATCTTCTCCATTTTAGCTCTATTTTGCTTGAAACTTATTTTTTTATGATAAAAAAATTGAGCTCTTTCTATTAATTATAAAATTTTATTTTTAAATTTTTATTATTTTTTAATTAATAAAAATATGAATTTCTCAAAAATTATATATAAATTAATCATTAATTCTTAAAAATTAATATGAATTAATTGATAAATTAATACTTTTATTGATAAATTTATGGTACTTATCATTCTCAAATCAAAGTCTCAGTGAAAATCCAAAGAATGATGATTTCGGGGCAAGGTCTCGAGCAGAGGCTTGAGTAGACTCAAGGTTCTCGCATCGAAGTCTCAGGAGAAATACAGAAGATGATAATTTTGAAGCAAAATTTGGTATAGTCTCGAATGGAGGCTCGAATCGACTTGAGGTTCGACTCGAGCTCCAATGGTTATTTTCTGCAGACTATCCAGAACTGTGCAGATTGGGTTCAAATGATCATTGTTGGTTCTCCAATGATAAAATAAGATTCTCCAGCCTACCAAATATGAAAAATCATCTACAAAACACCTGGAAGAAGACACATGACCATTCATTCATTGAGAGAAATAAAAAGTTAAAGAAAAGAATCCAAAAAAGCATTGAATAGAGAGCATTCAACTCTCATCTTCAAAAAAAATCAAATCAAGAGATTTCATTCAGCAAGAAGACAAGCTTAAAAGCTTAAAAGCCTTCAACAAAGAAGATTCCAAAAAGCTTCATCGACTTATTTGCTCATTAAAGAAGCTTTTTGTTCATTTTTGTTCAACTTTTCTCTTTCTTGTAACTTAGCTTTAATAAGGTTTTGAAGCTAAAGGGAAGGCTTATCCAAGCCTGAAAATAGGATTGTAAGCCAAGGGTTGGCTCAGGATTTGATTGTGGTTGGTGAGTCGATGTAAAAATCAACTAGATTATGGATAGTGAGCCTTAGAAAACTATTCGACTGTAATCTTGAAGAGATTATAGTGAAATTTTCAAGTGAGCCTTGGGGAGTGGACGTAGGTGCAAGGAGCACTGAACTACTATAAATTTTCTAGTGTTTGTGATTGCCTTATTTACTTTATTCTATTTATATTTCTACATTTCTACATATTTAGAACTGAAGCATACACCATCACATCACTTATTTTTAAAAACAGCATCTAACTAGCTTTAAGTTTTGAAAAATTCAATTCATCCCCCCCCCTCATAGGTTGTCTTGCTGGGCAACAATCATCAAAAATGGATGTATAACCACCCATATCAAGTCAGATTTAATTTAGACCATTGGATTGCTTTGATCAAAAGTTTTTTGGTCATTGGATTATGCTTGGCTATTTAAATCACTACTGGGGGCTTTCTCCGCCATTCAATTGTGCCTGGGATGCATGTAGCCATCCAACCGCGCGCTAGGATCCTTAGGCAATTAGAATCAAAATGGAAAAAGATGACAACTGTTAGATCTAGTTTTGGAAGAAATCTGACCATTGAATTAATGTTTGGGGCATCCAAAATCGTTGGATGGCAATCTAGCACTGTTTGGATCCAAATCAAAATAGGAGAAGCCATCAATCATTGGATCTAGATCGGGAGGGAGCACAGCCGTTGGATGGCACCATTACTGTGCCAATGGACCATATGAATTGGGTGCATTTGAAGACCGGACCAATCAACATGTGGCAAACCTTGTGCAATTATCATTTTGCCCCTGTACGTCGTAATAGATTTTCTATAAACCTCTTAACGGTCTTGGTCCACCACGTGGCACACATTGATTCACCGCCTTTTATTGAGCTGGCGGTCCATGCCTGGTTCGTGGACTGGCAGGTGGCTTTTGTGATTGAGCTGGCTTTAGCAGTGTGTCGGCTGAGCTAGGACGCATTGGCTGAGTTGGTTTCGACGACTTGGCTTGGCGCGTTGGCTTGGTTGGATGAGCCATCTGAGCCGAATCCATTTTTTTATTTTTTTTCTTTGAAAATTTATATCTAGTCCATTTTAACTCCAATTTGCTTCAAACTTATTTCATTATGACAAAAAAAATAAGCTCTTTTTATTGATAATAATATTTTATTTTTTTATTTTTATTATTTTTTAATTAATAAAAATATTAATTTATCAAAAATTAATTATTAAATATGAAAAAATATAAATTAATTGATAAATTGATGCTTTTATTAATGAATTTATGGTACTTATCAATGACATTAGCTTGCAGCATAGGCTATCGAAAATGAATGTAATTAGGAGGACCATTCGACTGTTGGTTCTTTTGAGAGAATAATTTAAAAGATGCCCTTTGTCTTCATCTTTCCTCTTTTAAATACACCTGTAAGGTGAGTGAAGGAGACAACTACGATAACAATGCTTTTCATTTTCCACTTAGAACTTTTTTCGTGAATCTTGGAGATGAGATGGATCCCACATTGGCGAGAATGTTGCAGTTGTCATCGGTTCGGAGGAGACAGACAAGGGTTTCACCTGCCTAATCTCCAGTTCTTGGAGGTACTGCCACTAGGACTTTAGATGTTCCTCCTCCAATCGTGCCTCCTCCTATTTTGGTGAATATGAGGGACAAAAATTCTCCATTGGCGAGTGAGCCAATGAATTCAACGGTGGAGGCCAAGGCTGGACCGACAGACCCAGCGATAGAGGTCGTGGTCATACCAATGGATTTAGTGGTGGAAACTACTGTGGAGGTAGCTTTACCAATTTCCCCAATGAAGCTGCTATAGGGGAGCACCCGACAAGAGAGACTTCTACAAAGGATCTCCCCATAGGGGTGGCAGAGGTCATGGAGATGGCCAAGTTCTTGATGCTGGCTGAAACAATTGAAGTCAAGGATGAACCAGAACAAACAGCTCCTTCCTTAAATCTTCTTCTGGCTAGTGCATGAGCGAGAACTTCACAAATGGTGCCTCCTTCCCTGACTACTGCAGAGACTATTAGAACTGTTGTGAAATTTCTAGTGAGCCATCTCTCATTTGAGGAAAGACAAGCTTTGGGAGGAAAAGGTGCTCAACATCAGATGGTGGGTGCCTTTAGGTCCTTGACTTTGATTGGGCATTGCTTGGTTAGTTTTGCTAGTATTACGTCTGGGGCTTTAGCTTTAGAGTGGCCGAAGCAAGGAAAGAGATCGACAGATTAAGGTACTATCTGGAGTAGGAGAAGGCTGCTAATACTGAGCTAACTAAGGAGACTGACTACTCCGAGAAGGTGCTTTCTGAAGCTTGAGAGATGATTAATTGTCGAGATGATGAATTGAGAAGAGCTTGTAGAAGGAATGAAGACCTCAAAAGATAGAGGTTTGAAGCTGAATGAGATTATCATCGAGCCCATGACGACATTGATGATTTGAGGAGGACATTTGAGGGGAGAAGAAATCCTACATCCAAGGTTTGCTCTCCAAGGGATGTTGACAGGGGTCCAGCAAAATGGCCTAGGACTTCTGATAGGGAGCACCACGAGGAGGGGATGTCGCAGAGGCCTGAAAGTTTTTCAACTAGAAGAGTGTCGATAATCCAAGAGCCATCAGAATCTCAGATTGAGCTTCAAAGGGTGAATGAAAGGCTCGATCAATTATATAAGAGTAGGACCAATATCATGGTTCAAGCTTGCAAATTGAGATTCTCTACAAGCTTCGAGAGACGTAAGGGAATGGCTCAGATGCACCTTCTCACAGATAGCATTGGGTTTTTGCAAATGAACTCATCAGATAGTAGTTTGAAGGGTGGGATAAGCCATTGCCTTGGAAAATTTGCAAAGGCATTTGATAGTCTCATGGGGACAAATAAAGTTAATTCTACCGCACAGACAGAAGAGACCAATGTTGGAGAAGACCATTCTGGAGCCGACCATTGAGAGATTTAAAACTGTATTTTCACTTTTTCTTCTTTTTGTTAGCCAGATACGGTGTTAAGACTTGTGAATAAAATTTTGTTTTTGACAAAGTTGTTTGTTCCTTCTCTTCTTTTCTTTTTCATGTCATTCTCCGAGCTTATAATCCAAACTTTGATCCAAATTATATTTTATTATTCTTGAAGTATTCATCAAAGAATTCGATGGGGTCAGAAGGGGATGGAATCGAAACTACCTCTCGCATGGTAATTACTACTGCACATCCTTACACATCGCTTCAAAGGTGGCATAGAGCATGATTCCAGCCATTCATATCAGTTATCGTATCCATGATGGAGGCTACATCCAATTAATAATTGCCATGCACTTGGGTAACATAGATTGATGTTTTCCACATTTAATATTCTAAGAAGATGAATCATTTGAAAATCCTTTTGATTCGGATTATATATAAACCTTGGACAAAACAAAAGGTTAAGCTCTATTGTTTCCTTTTGTCACAAGTTCTTCATCCATCGGTCTTCTTCTTCCAATTTTTTTTTGCCTTGTCCCTTTCAAAGAAATGGCTCACCCTGTTGATTCAAACTTTGCCCCGATGATCTTCTAATCTGAGATGATGAAGAAGGACTTGGTGCTACTTCACAACCAGTTTCATATTCCTCCAAAATTTTAATCGAAGCTTCCAAAAGCAGAGGAGCAAGTTTGCAATCCTCACTTGAGTCGGATGAGTCTCTATAAGGAATGCTTCTAGATTGGGTTAAGGCTTCCTCTTCATCCTTTTTTTTCTTACTCTTTTTTATTTTCTCGACATGTCGCTATGTTCGATAGTCCCAAACTAATGGCAACATATTTGTGGATTTACTGTGGCATACGTGTTGGCTAGGGTTGAACTCAGTATTGCACTTTTTTAGTATTATTTTACTTTAAAGAGATATTCTGAATCTCACAGGTGGTGGTACGTGTCAGCTAGGAATAGGAAGAACACTCCCTCATTGATCTGAGATGCTCCTTTTGCTGTCCATAGTCGAAAAGAGCATTTTCTATTTGTTTCCTAGACTTCAGGTGATGAATGGGGTATGGTAGACTGGGGCGAACCTCAAGAGGCTGTACTGAGGGAGTCATTACTTGATCAATGCTTGAGGCAAGATTTGGAGACCTTGCATAGCTTCGGCGTTCCAGAACTAAAAGAGCTTCTATTTAAATAGACTTTATTCAACATAGGTATCAGCTAGGTCGACCCCGGAGGTGTGTATGGGTTACTTACCTCGAGGTCATGCTAACTGATCAATGCTTCAGATTGCAGAGATAGATGCAAGCTTATCAAAGTTGCCAGATCAAAAAATTCCTCAAAAAAGAGCCGTGGAGCTAGCTAGTGGTCAGTCTACCCATGCTAGAGTTGATCATCCTCTTACATTGTCGATTTCTAGATTGAAAGAGCCTGAGCCTCATGCCGTTGAGGATTTCAAGATTATGAGTGTTTAGCCTATCTCGAGCTCAGTGGCTTCTGAAGAAGATCAGAGAGACCAAGCAGAATATTTGCTCAGCAAGACTATTTTGAGTTTACCAACTCCTAATGTCTTTAACTTCTTTTCGGAGAATGAACCAATTGAGGTTTGCTAAAACTTCTAGGACTGCCTCAGTCAGACTAAAGCTTGAGGTGTCTGCCCTAGAAAATTACAAGCTGGCAAGCAAGGCATTCTCTGACTTCCTCTATCCAGCCGATGTAAATAAACTGCTTCACGAGCCTTGTAGGATGATGAGGCAAAAGGCTTTACATTGCTTTATCCAGGTAAGTTGAAGCCTATCATTATGCTTCTTCTGATTCTTCTATTTTGAGATGAATGTTCACTATTCTTAATTTGAGGTGTTGTAATAGCTTGCCCATTATATGAATGGGTTTATGGAGTGCTCGACTGAGCTTTTGGTTGAAGTGAGGAAGCATAAGACTAACACCAAGATGCTCAAAATCACCAAAGATAAGATAGTGAAGGAGGCTGGGGAAGCCTCCATGAGGGCTGATGCTACCAAGAGAAGAGCTGTGGATGCCAAGACGGCACTAAAGGGGGTTACAGAGGAGAGCTCCTGGCTGTTAGGCATTCAAGAAGCTTAGGCAACAAAAATAAAGGAGCTTAAGACTTAGTCTGCAAAGACAGGGAAACTCCAGGCTGAAGTTGCAGAGATTAAAACCACGCTGAAGGCTGCAAAGGGGAGAATAGCCGAGCTCTAGAGTGAACTAAAAGTGTGAGTCATGGTTGCTGCTTCAAAGGCCATCGAGAGTTTTCGGGCATCAGAGGAATATAAATGTGAAAAGGTCAAATTTGCAATCGAAGCCTATGATGAGAAAAAATGCTTCATACGAAGTGAAGTGGCTGCCCCGTACCCTGAATTGAATCTGGATTTCTTGGATGAGGTCCCAAATCTGCTTGTTGCTGATGTAGTTGAAGCTCCCACTGATCCAAAAAATATTTCTTGAGTTTTCTTTGCCCTTTTGTATATATTCTTTGATTTATCCAAGCTGTTGTGAAGGAAACCTCACATAAATGAAATCTCCTTATTTTTGATGATTTTATCTTTTTTATTTTACTCCAATATAAGGAGTCAGCTTTGGATATATTTGAACTATACATTTCTAATAAGAGAATTTGCGAAAGACTTGGGAGTGATATCTCTCCCTTTTTGTGTCGACTTCAAGCTAAGGATCCCTTGATCGTAGAGTTCCTATTGATCTTAAAGTTTTTCAAACAGGGAAGCTAAGGCTTCGACCAAAGGAGCCTCAGATAGATTGATTCTGATATGAGAATTTATGAATTAGTCATTTCATTAATCATGCACGTAATTAGCAGGATGTGTCCATTTTTCTGTGCGACATTAAGTGCGCATAGTTTAAGAAGCGATGTAATCGTATCCCTTACGTAAAAATTTGGTGTATAGCTATGGGGCGGCAAAGTTATCCAATCTTAAACTTACACATGGCTTGATTTGATGGGAGCAATTATGGCAGACTTCTCTTTTTAAAGGAGACTTCCATCCTCTTTTCCTTCCAATAGTCAGATTTTTTTATGAGACGATAGTAGAGTGGGGTGATTCCTTAGAGGAGGATGAAATTATGCTCCTTCGTTGGAGTTACAGTCATCCACTTAAAGAAGCAAAGAAGCCTCAATGGGCTTTGATTGGTTTAGAGATGCTTGTAACAGATGTTCCAACTATGGAACATTTGTGCTCTCAATCTTAAGATATTTGTTATTTCGCTTTCATATTGGAGGTGGTCATTCCCTCAGCCCTGAGATCTATCACTATTCCTTTGCTTTGTGAAGGTAGGGATTCAGTGACTATCTCTAGGGTGCTTGTGTGGTGTGCCACTTCCAAGAGGGAGGAGGAAGGAGTCAAGCCAGTGCCCATGATGAAGATCTTAATCGCTTCCTCTACCGGCAAGCTCCCCATGCTGTGGCCTCTTTGAAGGCCACAATTTTTGGTTATTGAGGTCATGGAGACGAAGCTTTGATGTAAACCTGATCACCTCCTGGGGTATCTAAATGAGTATCTACATCGACGCAAGCCTTTTGGCTATGATTTTTTCCAGCATCTTGGTCTAAGGCAGCATTGAGATGAACACTCAACAAATGCGAACTTGACCTCAATGGACTCATGGTTGTGCTACTTCCACTTCAGGATGTTATACCTAAGTGAAGAAGACAGCATCTATTGCCCAGCAAGACAACCTAAGAGCGAGAGGGGGTGAATTGGGTTTTTCAAAATTTAAGCAAGTAATGTGATGTTTTCAAAAACTAAGTGAAGTGTTGAAGTGTGGTAAAGTATAGTATAATTGAATATGTAGAAATGTAAATGTAATGAAAAGCAAGAAACAAAAGCAATCACTAATATCAAAGAATTTATAGTGGTTCGATGCTCCTTGCACCTACGTCCACTCCCCAAGATCCACTTGAAAATTTTACTGTAATCTCTCCAAGATTATAGCCGAATAGTTTTATAAGACTCACTATCCAAAATCTAGTTGGTTTTACACCAAATCACCAACCTCAACCAAATCCTAAGCCAACCCTTGGCTTATCTCAAGCTTGGATAGGCCTTTCCTTTAGCTTCAAAACCCTATGGATGCTAAGTTACAAGAAGAACAAGGATTTCACAACAGAAATAAAAACAAAGCTTCTTTAATGAGCAAGAAAGTTGATGAAGCTTGTGGAACCTTCTTTGATGAAGGCTTTTGAACAGATTGTGCTTGTCTTCTTACTAAAAAGAATCTCTTGATTTGATGTTACTTGGAGTTGGAAGTGGAATGTTCTCTTTTCAAAGCTTTTTGGACTTTTTCACATCACTCTTGATTCCTCTCAATGATTGATTTGTTATGTCCCTTCTTCCAAGTGTTTTGTAGCTTTTTTCCAACATTTGGTAGGCTGGAGAGAGGTTTTAGACTATTGGAGGACTGAAAAGAGCCATTTAGAAGAAATTTGCATAGTTTTGAACATTCTGCAAAAACTAGCCATTGGAGCTCGAGTCGACTCGACCTTCAGCTCCAGAGTTCTATCATGAAAATCACACTTTCTATATTTTACTGAGACCTTGACTCATGGAACTTGAGTTGATCCATTCCTCTGCTCGAGACCATATCAAACTTTATTCCAATACATTCATTCTTTGTATTTTCTAAGACTTCGACTCGAGGATCCCGAGTTGAAGCTCGAGTCGACTTGACCCTTAACTCAAGACTATTTTGCACTTCATCCCAAAAATTATGTTCTCTGTATTTCTTCTAAGACTTTAACTCGAGAAGCTCGAGTTGACTCATTCCTCTGCTCAAGACCGTGCCAACTTAAACTCTTATGTGCCAATCTTCTTTTTCGTGCCATTTTAGCTCGAGCTTAATCAGGGGTCGACTTGAGGCCTTTTTATGCTGGAAATTTTTATTTCATTCAATTCAATTCTCCTTCAAGTTTGGTGTTGAAATATCTTCTTTAAGCCTTGCATTAGGTGTGATTAATGCCTCAAAAGTCTCCAACATCTCCTTATTGAATCTTAAATGCACTTTGAGGGATGTTTCATTTGATACTCTACCATGCATCCTGAAGTATAATCTCAACCAATTCAATAGTCCAACCATATACTCAAATGTTTTGTTCCTCATCAAAATCAATCCTTGGGGTTAACAATCTTTCCTTTTTTGATGATGAAAAAACATTGAGTATATGAGCAAGAGATATACAATGACTATGTTAGAGATATGAGGGTGCAACATTTTCATAATTTCATACTTAGCTCCCCTAGAGTTTATGATTAGGTCATTAATGTTTTTTATCAATTTTTTATTTCAAGTTGCTACATGTCTTGCTTGAGTGGTGAATTGTTAACTTTTATCAATATATGTGCCAAGTGTTAATATTGAAAAGTCAAAGTTTCACATGTGCCAAGTACACATTTGATATATAGAATATATATCATGACACAAACTCATAATGCTTATTCATGAGAATCAAATATATATATACAAATTTGTTTCACATGTACCAATCAGAATAGATATCATATAATCAATTATGCTCAAAGTCCAATCAAGTCTAATTGTTTCACATCATAACACATCCAAGGTAAATATATGCTGAATATATGCTCATATACATCTCAATTCATCCAAAGTGAATATATGCTCATGTACTTCTTACTCCCACTTTTTGTCATCATTCCAAAAGGGTGATTTAAAGATAAACAAGACACAAGATTGTATCTAGAGAAGGAAGAAATGTAAAGATAAGTGATTATATTAGTTTTTCATTGCATTTTCAAAATGAATGTGCTGGACCAATATTGATTCCAACACACCAAGATACAATGAAAAAATGAGTTCAAATCAAGACTAGGTTAATCAATTACATATATAAGTGTCTAAAAAGCACCGACATAAAGACAAATACAAGCAAATGCTCCTAATACATACGCCTAAAACGTTAGCTGACTAGATATCAGCTCCCTATGATGCTACTCATCATGTGAAGGAATCTCTAGTGTTTGGGAAGATGAGGCACGAGATGAGGATGGCCTAGCTCTCCTGCTCTTGGTCCTAGCTGATGGCCTAGCCACCTATGAAGGAGTAAGCCCCGCATGAGTGTAGACTCGAGTGGTGGTCTGCTCTCACTAGTAGATACTTGAGTCTGAATAGGAGACATAGGTGGAGGAGGTGGTGGACATGGCATAGCTGCCCTAGTGACTGCATCTGCTGCTGCTACTACTGGTATCGCACCTGGAGCAAGTCTCTCAATTTTTTCAATCAAACTTTCCATAGCTCAAAGTACTGAAATGATCTCCTACTGCTGCACCTGACCCAATCCACTGATAGCTACCATCATCTCAGTCCCACTTGACTCAACCCTCTCCCCGAGTCGAGCAATCTCTTCAATAATACTAGAGTGGTCAGTGGGCATGTCGTGTGTCTACTCTCTCTGCTTTAGGATAGTGAGCCTCTAAGAGATAGATCTCATCTCTATCTACACACTCTCCATCCTCTCAGATAAGCCTTGTATCTCTCTACTAACTCTAGCTGAAATCATATCTACTAGTCTCTACATAGATGCAGAGTCCGTAGGTGGTGGCTGAGGGAAACTACCTATGGGTGGAGCTCGAGGAGTCACTGGCATACTAGCATCAGCTGGCACTCTAGGTGTCGTAGGAGTAGAGGGCTCTCCTCTCTCCTCTACTCTTGATTCTCTCCTCTCTTGTCCTGAAATGTTCTTCACCCATCTTCCTACTTCTGCATGATATTGCATCCTAGTCAGGGCTCTCATGTCATAAACATCGAAATGGGATAATTTCTTGCAGCCTTCATTCTTCAAAGATACTCTAGCTATCTCAAATACTCATGTCACAGCCATACCATAATGCAAACATACTTTGTTCGTAGAAGCTGCCTCTCTAATCTAATGCATCATAATGCTAGGCAGATTTATTTGAGTGCCCTGAACCATAAGGTACATCATACACAATTCCCTCTCAGAGATAAAATCATGTCTTTGTAATTTTGGGATGAAGATCCTACCAATAATATGATATAGTACTCTCATCTCTATGGACAAGGTGGTGTTGGATCCCGGTACCTTTCTGATACCAATTATTGGAGAGAAGAAGAACAAAGTAGATGGCCGGCACTTAGGACTTAAAGTTGAAACCAAACAGAGAAGAGTAGAGAGTTTTTAGGAAGAAAAGCTCAATTATTTTCCATTCTATTATAAAGATACAATACCTAGGTTTATATACCCTAGGGTTTCTACTATACCACATGAACCCTAATAAATCCAAATTTCAGCTGAAAAACTCTCCTAGGCTAATCCAATACATGAAAGCACTCACCGAGCCCATGTACATATATCTCACATACTCTCATCCCCTAGATCTAAACCCGACCCATACATGAGTTAGCCTCTTTAAGATCTTAATGGTCTAGGCCTTAAGACCTTAGGATAAAAGCCTATCCTAGATCCAAACAGAAAATTCCGTCCAGTTCTACTCGCCACTGTTGAGCCAGCTCTATCAGGAGCCTAATTGGCTCCGCTACATCCCGTCTAAATCTTATCTTCTGTCTGCTTGAGACAGCCGACTTAACTGCAACCCGAGCTAGCTCGATCTCAGTCTAAACCAGTTTGACTGCATATCCGAGCTAGCTTGCCTATGTGTCAGTCTCTTATCTTGGCTGATTCTTCTCCTAGCTTTGGTCCTTTGCTCCATTTTGTATCCTAGATCTTCAGAGCATCTACCAAGCCCCCCTCAAGGTCTTCACACCTGAATCATGAGTCCATATAGGGCTACATGCCACCTTCACCTAGGACAACACCCATCCTAGCCCTAGGATTCACACCCATCCGAGCCCTAGGATTCACACCCATCCTAGTCTCTCAGAGCCAACACCCTGACTCCTTCCATGGCCTTCCAAGGCTTGGGAGCACTATATCAAATCCTACAATCTTCATCTTAGTGCACCTAAGCCTTGACACACTTGGCAATGTTCCCTTGCACAATCCCATTGTCGTTGCATGCCCTGATAGCTCTTTATCCACATCTTGCCACCACCATTCTTCTTTAGCTGTTGAGCTCTCTTTGAGGCCTTTGGGATGACTACCTCCACCATTGAAGATATTGGCTTGCTTCTATGCACCACCCTTGGAGTTGTAAGCACCCTTCTACTTGGTAGCCACATCAATTGTCCTGAACTTTTCTGAAGAATTTGTAGCAATCCTATGCCAGCACCTACTGCATATCCTAGCACGGTCTCCTCAAAACTTTGCCTATCCTTCCACACGTGCTGTTCCACTTAAAATTATGCATCTTCGGTATTGGTGCTAGGATATTGGTCCTCTTGCACTCCTTTACTCTGAACTCGTATCAAAACTCTCCATCTATGAAGCCACCTTCATCTGGTGCTCCACCTGAAACCAAAGTCTTTCTGATGCCGTAGAAGCTGACTCTATAATTGACTCTCTCGAGGACAACCACTCAATGCTACACTAATGAGCCTACCGCTACACCTCGAACATCGTCGCTATCCCTTTGGACCCTCCGCACTCTATAGACCTGTTTGAAACCATCTCAGATACACCACACCCCGTGGGCTCCTCCGAGACCATCAAGAGCTCATCCAACTCTTCACTTACAGTGACTGAATCAATGGAATTCAAGTTTTCTCATCTTTTGCACTTCTTCCAAAGCAGACATTCTCACTTAAAGTGCCCTGCTTCACCACACTTGAAGCATCCCTTGGATCCCTTTCTGCCCCTTCGCTGACCCTTCTTCTTTCCTTGCCTGGATCTCTTTGAAACCACGAGATCCTCCTGAAAGACCTTCCTCTTCGTCATCCATTCCCGCTGCTCATTGGACCTTAGCACTGATACAATCTCCTCGTACACCAGCGCCTCCTTACCCTACAGCAATGTCATCACCAATGAATCGAAGCTCTCGGATAGCAAACATAGCAATAATAAACTTTTGTCCTCCTTTTCGAGATCTACTCCAATGTTGAGCAAATCCATGCTCATCCAATCAAACTACAAAATGTGCCCCGCAACATCCTCGTCCTCTTGCATCCAAAGGTTATACATTTATTTCTTCAGCATCAACTTGTTGCACATGTTCTTCTCCATGTACAACTGATGTAACCTCGACCACAAACCCTCAGATGTCTTCTCCTCCAACATGCCATACAGCACCTCATCTACCAGACAAGACCTAATCGTGGCATATGCCCCTTTCTCCAAGGACACCCACTCCTTATCTATCATCTCCTCTAGCCTATCTTTCAAGATCAAATCCAGTCTCATCTGAATCAGTAGATCCTCCACCCTAACCTTTCACATCATGAAACTTTTCTTTCCAACAAACTTCTCAAATTCTTTCTTCAATCCACTATTCTACATGATCGTATGAATCAAAAACAACAAACAAGTGGATCTAAAAAAATACCTTGACTAGGGATGGTGGACAGTAGTCCTGTGATCTCTTTCTTTCTTATAAAGCCTAGAGAAAGCCTTTAGATCTAAACCTCACTACTGATCTCTGTTAAAATCTAATCTTCTTTCTCTCCATGCTTAACTAGGCTCTAATACCACTTTTTGGATACCGGTACTACTCTAATACCAATTGTTGGAGAGAATAAGAACAAACTAGATGGCCAGTACCTAGGGCTTAAAGTTGGAATTAGAGAGAGAAGAGTATAGAGCTTTTAGCGAGAAAAGCTTAATTGTATTGCACTCTATCATAAAAAAAAATACCTAGGTTTATATATCCTAGGGTTTTTGCTATACCACATGAATCCTAATAAACCCAAACCCCAGCTAAAAAACTCTCCAAGGCTAACCTAATACATGAAAGCACTCACTGAGCCAATGTACATATGTCTCACATGCTCTCATCCCCTAGATCTGAACCCGACCCATACATTAATTGGTCCAGACCTTAAGATCCGAGGAAAAAAGCCTATCCTAGAACCCAATAGAAAACTTCATCCAATTCTGTTCGCCACAATCGAGCTGGCTCTGTCAGGAGTCGAGCTGGCTCGGCTGCATCTCGCATGAATCCTATCTTTTGTCTATCTCAGATAGCCGACTTTACGCACCTTCAGTCGGCTCAATCTTAGTCCGAGTAGGCTCGACTGCATATCTGAGCCAGCTTGCTTATGTGTTAGCCCTTTATCTTGGCTGATTCTTCTTTTAGCTTTGATCCTTTGCTCCACCTTGTATCCCAGGTCTTCGAAGCACCTACAATGCCCTTCTCAAGGTCTTCACACCTGAACCTCGAGCCTGTGCAAGACTACACGCCGCCTTCACCTAGGACAACTCCTATCCTAACTCTAGGATTCACACCCAACCTAGTCTTTCGGTCCTGACTCTTTCTGTGGCCTCCCAAGGCTTGGGAGTACCACATCAAATCCTATAGGTGGGTGCTAGGACATCTCCTACAATGTCATCTTCGATTACCCTCAATCCTTCCTTCTTGTCAGATAATCTGTCTGATATAAATCCTTATCTAGTGACACCAAAAATCTATGCTAAACTATCTTCTGAAACCTCAACTTGAATAGCTTTCATAGTCGATATAACTCCATGTGCATCTCTTTTTAGGTTTTCATAAAATTTCCTAACTAACTTAGGATACTTGGGGATATTTATTTTACAAAACTTCTTCCATCCCGTTCCAACAATCCAAGTCCCAATTCAAAAAATTATAACTTTTAAAGAAATCAAAGTCAATCCTTCTCCCCATTGCTATTTCCCTAATAGCCATCCTACTTACAGGAGAGGGTGGTGGAGGAGGAGAGTCCAGAATACCTTGATCTAGTTTGAGTTCTTCTTGAATAGGTTGAATGGGTGGTTGAGAGGGTTCGAAAGGTTGGGACACCGCTCATTCCATCTTGGTTTTCATTCTTCTTTCCCTTTCCTTGATGATTTGAGTTGCACTAATTTTCCGCACACTCCTCTTCCCCCATACCATTTTGAATCCAATCTGACCTCTAATCTAATGATTTCAAGAAAATGGAGGGCAAAAATACAACTAGATACTATTTGAGGGAGTTTGAGGGGATAAGGGACTCTCTACTCATCATTTTGAAGGGGTTCTAGGGCATCACAAATCATCATGGGTTAGTTTTAATTGCCTGTGGCCCCGACCCTCGAGTCGACTCATGTTTTTCAACAAGTTGCTGAAGTTGACTTAAGCAAAAGTTTAGAAACTTTAAAGTTTCAGAGAAAATTTGACATTCAAACAATATTTAGATATTTTCCTTAATATTGATCATTGATTATGCATTCAAAATTGATTCTTTGAATTTAATTTGGCTTATTTTGATTTACATAAATGAGATTTATTCTTATTGATAGCAAAGCCCTAATTCACTTCTAATGATGTTGAATCCTTCTTCATTAAATAATTTTGTGAATTTATCAGCTAATTGTTTATCAATACAAATAAATTCAAGTACTACATCATTATTTTGTACATGATCTCTTATGAAATGATGTCTTATTTCAATGTATTTAGATCTTGAATTTTGAATAAGATTTTTGGTTAAATTAATTATACTTGTGTTATCACATCTTATTGGAATCTTATTTAATTTGAATCCAAAATCTTCAAATTATTGTTTGATCCATAGAATTTAAGCACAATAACTTCTAGCAGCAATATATTTGGCTTCGATTATAGATAATGTTATCGAGTTTTGTTTCTTGCTAAACCATGAAATCAAATTAATTTCAATAAATTGACATGTTCTATTCCTATCAAGTTTGTATCTAGCAAAATCAGCATCAAAGTACCTAATTAATTGAAAATATGATGATCTATCATACCATAATCCTACATTAAGTATCCCAGATAAGTGTCTAAAATTTTTTTTAACAGCAAGCAAATGTAATTCTCTAGCATCTAATTGTTACCTAGTACACATACAAATACTAAATACTATATCTGGTCTACTTGCAGTAAAATAAAGAAGTGAGCCTATCATACCTCTATACAATTTTGTATCTACTTTCTTATCCTTTTCATCTTTGTCAAGTTTGCAGGATGTACTCAATAGTATACCAATTGGTCTTGAGGTCTCCATCCCAAACTTCTTAAGTATCTTCCTTATATATCCATTTCATTGATGAAGATTCCTTCTTCATGTTGCTTGATTTGGAGTCCGAGAAAGAAATTTAACTCTCCCATCATGCTCATCTCGAACTCATCCTGCATAAGCTTGGTAAATTCTTGACAAAGGGATTCAATAGTAGCATCAAAAATGATATCATCCACATAAATTTGTACAACCAATAGATTATCATCTTTTCTTTTTAAGAATAAGATTTTATTAAAATTTTTCTAGTAAATTCATTATCTAAAAAAAAATTTGCTTAATCTCTCATACCATCCACATGGAGCTAAAAATCTATATAAAGCTTTATGCAATTTAAACACATGATTTGAAAATGTATGGTTTCCAAAATCAGGTGGTTGTTCAACATGTACCTCCTCAACTATATAACCATTATGAAATGCACATTTTACATCCATTTGATATAATTTAAAATTCATAAAACATGGAAATACAAGTAATAGTCTAATTACTTCTAATCTAGCTACTAGGGCAAAGGTTTCATCAAAATTAGTGCCTCCCTCTTGGTTATATCCTTTTATCACTTATCTAGCTTTGTTCCTAATAATTGTACCATGCTCATCTAGTTTATTTCTATATACCCATTTAGTTTCAATTATTGGATAGTTATTGGGTCTATCAACTAAAGTCCAAATCTTATTTCTTTTGAATTGATTTAATTCTTCTTGCATAGCATTAATCCAACATGGATCATTTTCAGCTTTTTCTATTATTTTAGATTTAATTTATGATACAAAGACTAAATAATTATTAATATTTCTAAGGTAGGATCGAGTTCTCATCTCTTGTGATTGATCACCAATTATTAGATCTATAGGATGTCCATGTGCATACCTCTACTCTTTTTGTAATTCTTCTCTTGGACTAGGAGGGGGCTCTTCATTCTTCTCCTCTTTTTCATTGTTTTGATTAGGAGCATCTTTTAGTGTGAGATTGTCCATCTTGTCATGAAGATTACCTGCATCCTCATCTAAAGCATCTTCTTTTTTTAGAAGACCTATCATTATATTCATAAAAGATAACATGAATTATTTCTTTAACAATGAGAGTTCTCTTATTGAAGATTCTATATGCCTTGTTTGATGAAGAGTATCCCAAGAAAATACCTTCATCCAACTTGGCATCAAATTTTTCAAAGTGATCTTTTCCATTATTTAGTATGAAACATTTACAACCAAAAATATGAAAATAGTTGATATTTGGCTTTATATCGTTCCAACGCTCATATGGAGTTTTCTTTAAAATGGTCTTATCAATATATGATTTTAAAGTAAACATGTAGTATTTATAGCTTCAGTCCAAAAGTACCTAGGTAAATTATTTTCACACAACATAGTTCATGCCATTTCTTCTAATGTGTGATTTTTTCTTTCTACTACTCTATTTTGTTGGAAGATCCTAGATGCAGAAAAATTATGATCAATTTTTTTTCATCACAAAAATCTTTAAAGTACTAATTTTCAAATTCAGTACCATGGTCACTATGTATGCATACAATTGATGTGTTCTATCATTCAAGACTGTGATAAAATTTAGTGAAAGCTTGAAAGGCTTCATCTTTTTGTGCTAAAAATATTACCTAAGTGAATCTTGAAAAATCATCTACAATTATAAGACCATACTTCTTACCTCCTAAACTAGTGATCCTTAAGGGTCCAAATAAATCCATATGTAGTAACTCTAAGGGTCTTGAGGTTCAAATCATACCCTTTGGTTTAAAGTAGTTTCTAGTTTGTTTTCCAAATTGACATGCATCACAAATACAATTCTTTTAAAAATACCATGACTAAGGACGGTGCACAACCGTCCTATGATCTCTTTCTTCCTCATGAAGCCTGGAGAAAGCCTTTAGATCTGAACCTCACTGCTGATCTCTGCTGAAATCTGATCTTCTTCCTCCTCTATGCTCAATCAAGCTCTGATAACACTTATTGGATCCTAGTACCTCTCTAATACTAATTGTTAGAGAGAAGAAGAACAAAGTAGATGGCTGGCACCTAGGACTTAAAGTTGGAACTAGAGAGAAAAGTAATGAGTTTTTAGAGAGAAAAGCTTAATTGTATTCCACTCTATTGTAAAAATATAATACCTGAGTTTATATATCCTAGGATTTCTACTATACCACATGAATCCTAATAAATCAAAACCCCAGCTGAAAAGCTCTCCTAGGCTAACCCAATACATGAAAGCACTCACCGAGCCCATGCACATATATCTCACATGCTCTAATCCCCTGGATCTGAACCTGATCCATACATGAGTTAGCCCCCTTAAGACCTTATCGGTCCAGGCCTTAAGACCCTAGGATAAAAGGCTATCCTAGATCCAAACAGAAAATTCCATCCAGTTCTGTTCGCCACCATCGAGTCTGCTCTATCATGAGTCGAGCTAGCTCGATTGCATCTCGTTCAAACTTTATCTTCTATTTGCCTGAGATAGTTGGCTCGATTGCACCCTAAGCTGGCTCGATCTCAGTCCAAGCCAGCTCAACTGCATATTCAAGCCAGCTCACCTATGTATCAGCCGCTTGTCTTGGTTGATTCTTCTCCTAGCTTTGGTTCTTTGCTCTACCTTATGTTCGAAATCTTTGGAGCACCTACCAAGCCCCTCTCAGGGTCCTCACACCTGAACCTTGAGCCCGTATAGGGCTACATATTGCCTTCACCTAGGACAACTCCTATCCTAGCTCTAGGACTCATATCTATCCTAGTCTTTTAGAGCCAACACCTTGGCTCCTCCTGTGGCCTTCCAAGGCTTAGGAGCACCACATCAAATTCTACAGGTGGGTACTAAGACATCTCTTACAATGTCATCTACAATTATCCTCAATCCTTCCTTCTTGTCGAATAATATGTTCGATATAAATCCTTGTCTAGTGACATAAAAAATCTATGCTAAATTGTCTTCTAAAACCTCAACTTGACTAGCTTTCACAGTCGATATAACTCCTTATCCATCTCTTTTCAAGTTTTCATAAAATTTCCTAACTAACTTAGGGTACTTGAGGATATTTATTTTACAAAACTCCTTTCATCCCATTCTATCAATCCAAGTTGCAATTGAAAAAATTCTAACTTTCAAAGAAATTAAAGTCAATCCTTCTCCCCATTGCTATTGCCCTAGTAGCCATCCTACTTACAGGAGAAGGTGGTGGAGGAGGAGAGTCTAGAATACCTTGATCCAATTTGAGTTCTTCTTGAATAGGTTGAATGGGTGGTTGAGAGGGTTTGGAAGGTTGGGACACCGCTCGTTCCATCCTGGTTTTCCTTCTTCTTTACCTTTCCTGAAAGATTCAAGTTACACTAATTTTCTGCACACTCCTCTTCCCCATACCATTTTGAATCCAATCCAACCTCTAATCTAACAATTTCAAGAAAATGGAGGGCAAAAATATGACTAGGTACTATTTGAGGGAGTTTAAGGGGATGAGGGACTCTCTGCTTGTCATTTCGAAGGGGTTCTAGGGCATCAAAAATAGTCATAGGTTGGTTTTAATCGCCTGTGGCCCCGACCCTTGAGTCGACTCATGTTTTTCAACGAGTTGCTCAAGTCGACTTAAGCATAAGTTCTAAAACTTTTAAAGTTTTAGAAAAAATTTGGCATTCAAACAATATTCAGATATTTTCCTTAATATTGATCATTGATTATAAATTCAAAATTGATTCTTTGAATTTAATTTAGCTTATTTTGAGTTATATAAATGAGATTTATTCTTATTGATAGCAAAGCCCTAATTTTCTTCTAGTGACATTGAATCTTTCTTCATTAAATGATTTTATGAATATATCAGCTAATTATTTATCAATACAAATAAATTTAAGTACTACATTATTATTTTATACATGATCTCTTATAAAATGATGCATTATTTCAATGTGTTTAGATCTTGAATGTTGAATTAAATTTTTGGTTAAATTAATTGTACTTATGTTATCACATCTTATTAGAATTTTGTTTAATTTGAATCCAAAATATTCAAGTTGTTGTTTGATCCATAGAATTTGAGCATAACAACTCCTAGCAGCAATATATTCGATCTTGACCGTAGATAATGCTACTGAGTTTTATTTCTTACTAAACCATGAAATCAAATTAATTCCAATAAATTCATATGTGCCACTAGTGCTTTTTCTATCAAGTTTGTATCTAGCAAAATCAGTATCAGAGTACCTAATTAATTAAAATTATGATGATCTATCATACCATAATCCTACATTAAGTATCCCAGATAATTCTCTAAAATTTTTTTTAGCAAGCAAATGTGATTCTCTAAAATCTAATCAATTTCTAGTATACATATAAATACTAAATACTATATCTAGTATACTTGTAGTAAAATAAAGAAGTGAGCCTATCATACCTCTATACAATTTTGTATCTACTTTCTTACCCTTTTCATCTTAATCAAGTTTGCAGGATGTGCTTATTAGTGTACCAATTGGTCTTGAGGTCTCCATCCCAAACTTCTTAAGTATTTTTCTTGTATATTTTATTTTGTTGATAAAAATTTTTTCTTTATTTTGCTTGATTTGAAGTTCGAGAAAGAAATTTAACTCTCCCATCATGCTCATCTCGATCTCATCCTACATAAACTTTGCAAATTCTTGACAAAGAAATTTATTAGTAGCACCAAAAATGATATCATCCACATAAATTTGTACAACCAATAGATTGCCATCTTTTCTTTTTAAGAATAAGGTTTTATTAAAATTTTTTCAAGTAAATTTATTATCTAATAAAAATTTGCTTAATCTCTCATACCATGCATGTGGAGCTTAAAATCTATATAAAGCTTTATGTAATTTAAACACATGATTTGGAAATGTATGGTTTACAAAATCAGGTGGTTGTTCAACATGTACCTCCTCAACTATATAACCATTAAGAAATGCACTTTTTGCATCCATTTAATATAATTTGAAATTCATAAAACATGCAAATGCAAGTAATAGTCTAATTACTTCTAATCTAGCTACTAGGGCAAAGGTTTCATCGAAATCAATGCTATCCTCTTGGTTATATCCTTTTGCCACTAATCTAGCTTTGTTCCTAACAACAGTGTCATGCTCATCTAGTTTATTTCTATATATCCATTTTGTTCTAAATATTTGGTAGTCATTGGGTCTATCAACTAAAGTCCAAATCTTTTTTTTTTTTGAATTGATTTAATTCTTTTTGCATAGCATTAATCCAATATGGGTCATTTTTAGCTTCTTCTATTATTTTAGATTCAATTTATGATACAAAGGCTAAATAATTATTAATATTTCTAAGATAGGATCGGATTCTTATCCCTTATGATGGATCACCAATTATTAGATCTTTAAGATGTCCATGTGCATACCTATACTCTTTTGGTAATTCTTCTCTTAGACTAGGAGGGATTTCTTCATTCTTCTCCTCTTCTTCATTATTTTGATTGGGAGCATCTTTTAGTGTGAGATTGTCCATCTTGTCATGAAGATTACCTACATCCTCATCTAAAGTATCTTTTTTTTCTAGAAGACTTGTCATTATATTCATCAAAGGTAACATGAATTGATTCTTTAACAACGAGAGTTCTCTTATTGAAGACTCTATATGCCTTGCTTGATGAGGAGTATCCCAAGAAAATACCTTCATCCAACTTGGCATCAAATTTTTTGAAGTGATCTTTTCTATTATTTAGTATGAAACATTTACAGCCAAAAATATGAAAATAGTTGATATTTGGCTTTTTATCTTTCCAAAGTTCATATGGAGTTTTCTTTAAAATGGTCTTATCGATACATGATTTAAAGTATAACATGCAGTATTTATAGCTTTAGTCCAAAAGTACCTAGGTAAATTACTTTCACACACCATAGTTCATGCCATTTCTTTTAATGTACGATTTTTTCTTTTGACTAGTCTATTTTGTTGAGAGGTCCTTAGTGCAGAAAAATTATGATCAATTTTTTTTCATTACAAAAATATTCAAAGTACTAATTTTCAAATTTGATACCATGGTCACTACGTATGCATACAATTGATGTGTTCTTTTCATTCAAGACTTTGCGATAAAATTTAGTGATAGCTTGAAAGGCTTCATCTTTTTATGCTAAAAACATTACCTAAGTGAATCTTGAAAAATCATCTATAATTATAAGATCATACTTCTTACCTCCTAAACTAGTGGTCTTTGTAGGTCCAAATAAATCCATA
Organism: Cocos nucifera; assembly: GCA_006176705.1. Taxonomy (NCBI): domain Eukaryota; kingdom Viridiplantae; phylum Streptophyta; class Magnoliopsida; order Arecales; family Arecaceae; genus Cocos; species Cocos nucifera. The sequence continues at coordinate 71,412 of QRFJ01002113.1, read as the reverse complement.
TGCAGCAACTCTAAGGATCTTGAGTTTGAAATCATGCCTTTTGGTTTAAAGGAGTTCCTAGTTTATTTTTCAAATTGACATACATCACCAATATGATTCTTTTCAAAATTTAGTTTTGGTAATCCTCTTACAAGGTCTTTCTTAATTAACTTTGAAACTAAATCCATGCGAGCATGACCTATTCTATGATGCCACAACCAACTAGTATTATTGACTTTGGCATCCATTGCAATAAGATATTGACCATTCTTCATGTGTAGATTATCTAGATCTACCATGTAGACATTGTTATATCTATATCCAATGAACATGATACCATCATTATTGGGATCAGAGACAATACATAATAGAGACTCAAATGTAACCTTAAATTTTTTATTACAAAATTGATTAATACTAAGTAAATTATGTTTTAATTCATCAACTAATAGTATATTTTGAATAGAAGTGGAGAGAGTGATACGAATGTTACCGATGCCAATGATACATCCTTTTTCATTATCTCAAAATGTAACCACTCCTCCATCTTTGCACTTCAATTCAAAATATACTATTAGTTTTTGAATAGAAGTTTTCTTTTTGTTCAAAATATACTATTAATTCATCAACTAATAGTATATTTTTGAATAGAAGTTTTTTTTTTTTTTTGTTCAAAAGTGATAAATTAGAATTTGTCACCTATCATGTGCCTTGAACTGCCACTATCAAGATACCAAAGTCTTTTCTTCGTCCGGGCTGCAAGACACTTCTATATAAGAAAATCAAGTTGAGTTTTTAGGTACCCAAGCCATCTTGGATCCTTTGGGGTTAGTACTCATGGTTTCTTTCGGAACCCAAACTATTTTAATCATTTTTCATTTAATTTTTTAAAGTCATATATATAGGATTTATGTCCAATTTTACCACAGTAATAACATGAAGAGTTTGAGGTAAAACTAGATGAGGCTCTAACAAATAGATTTTTGAATAGTCTTTATTTCCTATGAGGTTTGAATCCTAGTTTGCCTTTATTAAAAATAGCTCTTTGCTCATTTAATAACGTGTTTAATTTTTCAAAGCAATAAGTAAATTTCTCTACAAATGATTTGATTTTAATTAATTCATCATTTAATCTTTGGTTTTCATGAGTTAATGAATTTAGTTTTTCAAAAATTATTTTCTTTTCATGTGTAAGTTTGAAATTTTGCTTTTTCAAATCTTTATTTTTTAAGGTTACTTTTCTAAATTCAATCATAATTTCAAAAAAAGCATCTTGTAATTTATTAAATATAAAATCTAAGAAGTTTTCTACATTTACCTCATGTTTTGCTATTAAGCAAAGGTTTGCCACTTCTTATGATTCTTCTTTGGAGCTAGAATCCTCATTATCATTCCAAGTGGCCATCATCATCTTTTTCTTATACTTTTTGGAATATTTCTTGAGAAGGGGGTAGTCCATCCTAAAGTGGTTGGGTTTTTTGCATTCGAAGCAAATTAGCAACTCCTTCACCATTTCTTTTTTCTTTTTCTTACTCGATTCACCTTTGAAGGTCTTCTTCTTATATCCTTGCTTCTTCCTTTTCATGATTCTTTTGAACTCCCTTGCAATCAATGCCATGTCTTCTTCTTCCTGTTCTTCATCAGATTTATCACTTTCATGATCCTTTGAAGTAGTGGTCTTGAGAGCGATAGTCTTTTTCTTCTTATTTTCTGCCTCCATATTTTGCCTCATGTTCAATTCATGAGTCATTAGAGACCCAAGAAGTTCTTCCAATGGTATCTTGTTGAGATCTTTGGCTTCTTGAATGGCGGTGACTTTTACTTTCCAAGCCTTTGAAAGTGATCTGAGAATTTTGCGAACAAGCTCACTATTAGTATAAGACTTTTTTAATCTTTTCAAACCATTAATAATATCAATAAATCTAGTAAACATTTCAAAAATAGATTCATTAGCTTTCATTTCAAAAAATTCACATCTATGTACAAATATGTTTATTTTGGACTTCTTTACTTGATTTGTATCCTCATGGGTAACCTCTAACCTATTTTAGATCTCCTTAGCTGAAGCATAAGTAGAGATTCTATTGAATTCATTAGGATCTAGTGCACAATATAAGACATTCATGGCCTTAGCATTTAATTCTATCATTCTCATGTCATGCTCATCCCAATCCTCTTCAGGTTTAAAAATTTTATTACCTTCTACTTTAATTATGGAAGTATGTGGACGTTTGATTATTACTCTCTAAAGTTGATAATCTAGTGCTTGAATGTAAATGTGCATGTATGCTTTCCAATAAGTGTAATTTGTTCCATTGAACAAGGATGGATGGTTGGTCAATTATCCTTTGGCAAGGGATGCACTCACATGGGTTGCCATTTGATCTTAACTCTTGGTTGTTAAATCAAATAAAGTGAGTACCAAGCTTTGATACCACTTGTTGCCCAATAAGACAACCCAAAATTAGGGGGCGGGGGGGGTTAATTGGGTTTTTCAAAATTTAAGCAAGTAATGTGATGTTTTCAAAAACTAAGTAAAGTATTGAAGTGTGGTAAAGTGTGGTATAACTGAATATGCAGAAATATAAATATAATGAAAAGCAAGAAACAAAAACAATCATAAATATTAAAGAATTTATAATAGTTCGATGCCCTTTGCACCTACATCCACTCTCCAAGATCCACTTGAAAATTTTACTATAATCTCTCCAAGATTATAGTCGAATAGTTTTTCAAGTCTCACCATCCAAAATCTAGTTGGTTTTACACTGAATCACCAACCACAACCAAATCCTAAGCCAAACCTTGGCTTATAATCCAATTCTCGGGCTTGGATAGGCCTTTTATTTAGCTTCAAAACCCTATTGATGCTAAGTTATAAGAAGAACAAGGATTTCATAACAAAAAAAAACAAAGCTCCTTTAATAAGCAAGAAAGTCGATGAAACTTGTGGAATCTTCTTTGATGGAGGCTTTTGAATAGATTGAACTTGTCTTCTTGCTAAAAGAAATCTGTTGATTTGATATTTCTTGAAGTTGGGAGTGGAATGATCTTTTTTCAAAACTTTTTGTACTTTTTTACTTCACTCTTGATTCCTCTCATTGATTGATTTGTTAAATCCCTTCTTCCATGTGTTTTGTAGCTTTTTTCCAATATTTGGTAGGTTGGAGAGAGATTTTAAATCATTGGAGGATTGAAAAGAACCATTTGGAAGAAATTTGCACAGTTCTAAATATTCTATAGAAATTAGCCATTGGAGCTCGAGTCAACTGAACCCTCAGCTCGAGAGTTCTATCACGAAAATCACACTCTCTATATTTTAATGAGACATCGACTCATGGAACTCAAGTCGATTTGTCCCTCTACACGAGACCATACCGAACTTTATTTCGAAACTTTCATTCTCTATATTTATTGAGACTTCGACTCGAGGATCTTGAGTTGAATCTTGAGTCGAAGCTTGAGTCGATTCATCCCTCAGCTCGAGACCATTCTGTACTTCATCCCGAAAATCATATTCTCTATATTTTTTCTAAGACTTTGACTAAAGAATCTCGAGTCGACTCATTCCTCTACTCAAGACTGTGCTAGCTGAAACTCTCACATGCCAGTCTTATTTTTCATGCCATTTTAGCTCGAGCTGAATTAGGGGTCGACTCGAGGCTTTTTTATGCAAAAAAAATTTATTTCATTCAATTCAATTCCCCTTCAAGTTTGGTGTTTAAATATCTTCTTTAAGCCTTCCATTAGGTGTGATTCATGCCTCAAAAGCCTCCAACATCTCCTTATTGAATCTTAAATGCACTTTTGGAGATGTTTCATTTGATACTCTACCATGCATCTTGAAACATGATCTCAACCAATTTATTAGTCCAACCATATACTCAATGTTTTGTTCCTCATCAAAATCAATGCTTGGGGTTAATAGTGTCACACCGAAATCTTGATCCTATAGGGTCTATTGTGATTTTTGTGTATAACTTTTGCCTTCTTTCTTTTTTATTGCTTCTATAAGAGCAATGCTTATATTACCACTTTTGTAAGAACTTTTCTTCTATGAATAAATATGATTCTTTTACTTTTCATTCATTATGGCTATATGAACTTCAGAGAGGTTGGTCTTGATCCAAAAAATATTTTCGAGATGTGTTCTGACTTGAGGAAACTTGCTAAAATTTTGTCTAAATTAAAAAAAATTTGTAGGGAGCAATTTTGATCTGGGAAATCTGCTGGGTTATCATCTTGATCAAAGGAACTTTGTAAAAAGTGATTCTAACCTCAGAAATCTACTAAGATAATGTCCTCATCAAAGAAATTTTGCAAAAAGTGACTCTGATCTAAGGAATCTACTGAGCTGATATCTCGATCGAAAAGATTTTGTAAAAAATATATTCGATCTAAGAAATCTCCTGTAATGATATCTCAATCAAAGGGACTTTGCTAAAAGCAATTTCAATATGAGAAATCTACTGTAATGATATCCCAATCAAAGAGACTTTACAAAAAATGATTCTGATCTAAGGAATCTATTGTAATGATGTCTTGATCAAAGAGATTTTGTTGAGAGCAGTTCCGTTCCTAGAAACCTGCTGAGTTGATATCCCGATCAAAGGAATTTTGTAGAGATTCTTTTTAAATCCTTATTGTCATGTAAGCATAAACTAATGAATTTGAATGCTTACTTATTCAATGTTGCTTGAATTAGTGGTAGTACATGTGTAGGTAGGTTGAATTCCAAGGCTAGGGAGTGAAATCCCATTCAATTGACTGAGATGGTAGGTTTTCGGACGTATCACTTCATCGACCTAATGGGAGCCCTCCTAGTTGGATGAAAGCTTTCCTTGCTCTACGAGTTATAAGACTTCGACTCGTCGAAGGATAAGGTCGCCAGCTCGGAACTTCTTGGCCTTGACTAAAGTATTATAATATTTGACCACTCTTTGGTGATAAGCAGCCATTCTCATTATGGTATGCTTCTTGCTTTTTTTAATTAAGTCGAGGTTGGCTCAAAGCCACACCAGGTTCATGTCTTCTGATAGATCATGATATCATCATTAAAATATCATAATTATCAGTTTAATTCCAACTTCTTTTTAAAATAATTTAAAGTACATAGATAGTAGTGAATTGGATCAAATCCATAGGAAGGTAGTGATTTTAGTTTGAAATCCTTAATTTTTTTATGAAAAAAAAATGAAAGGAGTTTGAAATTTAATTTGAAGTTAAAAAATTAAAAATTAAATATTATAGAAAAATTAATTTGGTACTAAGATCTACTATTTAGATCTTAGCATCTACTTGCAACGAAATTAAAGAGCAATCAAAATAAAGCAGCAGAATTTAAAAAGTAAGAAATGAAAGAACAAAAATTATAAGAGCAACAAACTAAATTTCATATTTAAAATTAAAACTCAAAATTTAAATATAATAATTAAAAAGAAAAAGAGAAGAAATAAAAACTAAAAAAAATACTTAATCTCAGATCAGTAGTGGCATGGAAATGGCATAGAAGTCCGACTCTTCCTCTCAACACCATTTGTCTCGAAGCAGCCTTCAGCCAAAAGCCTAACTTCCACCCTATACCGTGGCTTTTCTTAGATTAGATGTCTCAACTCTGGAGTCCTGGGGTCTTTAAATAGGTGTTGGAAGGTTGGAGTCATTGTTTCTAGGCAATGTCGGACTAAAGCATCGTATAGATCCTTATACATGAAGAAATCTAGGTAAAAATTGACTTAAAACTCTGCCTAGATGAATTTTGCTCTTCTAAGTGAAGTCCGGCTGTCAAATGGGGATCAAATGGTCCAAAAAATGCCAAAAATGGATGTGTAATAGCCCAAATCAAGTTGGAATAAATTTTGGCCATTGGATCACACTTGATGGAGGTTTTTTAGCTATCGGATCATCGTTGGGTGCCTTGATCATCGTCGGGAGCTTCATCAACTGTCGAATTGCTACCTAGAATGTGTAATACCGTTGGATCATGCACAGATGGGAGTTGGGAACTGAATCAAATCCAGAAATAACCATGGCCATCCAATCTTGATCGAGATCTATCGCTACCATCCGATCGTATATTTACTATTCCCATGGATTGCATGGACCATCCGCACTATAAACCACAACCAATCAATCCCTGCTTTTGCATGTGAAATTATCATTTTGTCCTCAAATGCCACATGAGATTTTTTTTGAATCCCTTAAGAGTCTTGGTCCACCGCGTGGCAGCTTGTGATTCACTGCCTTATGCTAAGTTGGCAGTCTATGCATGATTTCATGGACCGACCACTGATTCACTATACACCGACGGGCCTAATAGGCTGGTGGGAAAGTGGGCTGGCGCTGCACGTGGGCTCTATGAGCTAGCTGGCCGACTTCTCTGGCTGGGCCGGCTAGCGGCATGCCGGTTGGGCTGGGATGCACTAACTAAGCCAGCTTCTGTGGCTTGGTTAAGTACCTTGGTTAAGCTGGTTAAGCTAATTTAATTTTTATTTTATTTTTTTTATTTTTTTAAAAATTTATATTGGATCCATTTTAACTCTGATTCACTCTAAATTTATTTCATTATGACTAAAAAAATAAGCTCTTTTTATTAGTATACTTATTTTTTATACTTAATTAATAAAAATATTAATTTTTAAAAATAAATATAAATTAATGAATAAATTAATATTTTTATTAATAAATTTGTGATACTTATCACACCTCCTAATTTACTCATTGCTAGTCCCTTAGCAATATAATATTAGTCTTGATTATCATGTATCATTGATATCCTCCTTCACAAAATTAGCTCTAGGATTGAAGATCAAAAGTTTAGCTAGTATCACTAAGTATTGAGTTTTAGAAGCAAATTTAATGGTCAAATTAATTAGAAACTTCTTTAGAATTCACCTAAAGATCTCTAGCACTTGTATTTATAAAATCTAACTTAGTATTTGGATGTTAATTTAAAGATCAAATGTATCTTCTATTATCACCTATTTTGGTTAATTTTCTATACACCCTTAAGGTAAGTGCATGAATTAAGGTAGCTTACACACTACCTTTTTTTTACAAAAAAACATGCAGAGCATCCTGATCTTTCCTCCATCATTTGGCATGAATCTCCACACTTGACTTAGGTGTAGAGACCCAATTACTAAGCTTAGGACAATCCATATATACTCTATATTTTATAAATTTTAGTTTAGGTAGGTAGCTCTTTTCTTAAATCTAAGTTTTTTTTAATTAAAGTTTATATTAATCACCAATCTTTAGTGATAATTAAATCCTTAGTTGGCTTTATAATCAATACTTACTTTACCTCATTAGTGTGCATGTGCAATTTGGAGTGCTGATAGCCTTTAAATGACCTAAGTAGACTGCTAAAAGTCTAACCAACTAATTTACTTCTTGACTCGCTACAGTCATTAGCAAATACTTTCTAACTTTATTAATTATAAAAAAAATTTATAATAAATTTAATTTTTTAAAATTTTAAAATTTTTTTAATTATTTTTAATTTATTTTTATTATTTAAATTTAATTTATTATTCTTATTTTAATAATTTTTTTTAAAAAAATATTTTTTCTACCTCCTAACTTAATCGACATTATCCTCAATGAAGAAGAAAAAATAGAAGGGTATAATAAAAATAAAAATTATTTGTCCAACATGGGTCTTGAAGCTTTAATTCTTCTCCAGCCTAGCCACCTAACCTAAAAAGAAAATAAACTAAAAATAAATTAGATGTAAGAAATATTGGATTGCCTCCCGACAAGTGCTAAGTTTATTATCTTTAGCCAGACATAATGCAGCTTAATTCATTATGGGTCTGTTAATATTGTTTGTTCAATGATTCGGTTTAATGATATCCCTTCAATATATGGTTTAAGCCTTTGACCATTTACCTTAAAGAAATTCTTAGATCTAGGATCATAGAGTTTAATTACATCATGTAGGAATACTTGATTGACTATATAAGGTCCATCCCATCTAGATTTTAATTTTTCAAAAAATAATTAGAGTCTTGAGTTAAATAACTAGACTTGTTGATTTGGCTCAAAGATTTTTCTCAGAATATATTTATCATGAAAGGCTTTCATTTTCTCTTTACAGATTTTTGAATTTTCATAAGCTTCTCATCTTAATTCATCTAATTCGATCAATTGTAACATCCGATTAAATCAGCTTGATTCAGATCAAAGTTTAATTGCTTTATTGCCCAATATGCTTTATGTTCAAGTTCTACCAGAAGGTGACATGCTTCTCCATAGATCAATCTATAGGAAAACATTTCAATAGGGATTTTATAAGCTATCCAGTAAGCCCATAATGCATCATCTAATCGATCTGATCAATATTTTTGATTAGTCCTAATAGTCTTTAGTAAGATATTCTTAATTTTTCTATTAGATACTTCTACTTGACCACTTGTTCGTGGATGGTATGGTATAGCTATCTTATGTGTCACTCCATATTTTTATAGTAGCATTTGGAACTAATAGTTTATGAAATGGGTACCTCCATTACTAATGATAGCACATGAAAATTTGAACCTAGAAAAGATATTTTTTTGAATAAATTTTAATACTATTTTATGATCATTGGTTCGTGTTGCCATTGCTTTAATCTATTTAGAAACATAATCAACGGCTACCAAAATATATTCAAAACTTTTGGAGGATGAAAAAGGTCCCATAAAATTAATTTTTCAAATATCAAAAATTTCAACTACCAAGATAGGGTTCAAAGGCATCATGTCTTTTTTTTAAATATTTTCTAAGGCTTGACCCATAAGACATTCTTGACTAAAAATATAAGCATCCTTAAATAATGTTAGCTAGTAAAAACTACTTTGCAATACTTTAGCCATAGTTTTTCTTCCAAAAAAATGTCTTCCATAAGAAAGAGTATGATAGAATTGTAAGATACTCAACTATTCAAATTCAAGAACACATTTATGAATGTTATGATTGGTACAAATTCTAAAAAGTTTACAATCTTTTCAGAAATAATATTTAATTTGAGCTAAGAATCGATCCTTTTCATTCTCGGACCAGCCATCAGAAATTTATCCTACTACTAAGTAATTGATAATATTTGCAAATGAAGCAGCCTTTGCATGTGAAACTGCTAATAATTATTCATTTGAAAAAGATTCTCTGATTGACACAGGTTCACTATCTTTAACTAGGATCTTAGATAGATGGTTTGCTACAACATTTTTAGATTTCTTCTTATTTCAAATTTGTATATCAAATTCTTATAGCAATAAAATCCATCTAATCAATCATGGTTTAGTATCTTTCTTTGAGAATAGGCATCTCAAAGCTAAATGATCTGAACAAATCATGATTTTTGATCCTAACAGGTATGATCAAAATTTGTCTAGGGCAAATACTATAGCTAGTAACTCTTTTTCAATTGTAGTATAATTCATTTGAACTTCATTTAAAGTTCTACTAGCATAATAGATCACTATGGGATATTTGTTTATCCTTTGGTTCAAGACAGCTCCTGTGGCAAAGTCTAAAGCATCACACATAATTTCAAAAGATAGTGACTAGTTTGGAGGTTGAATGATTGGGGCTTTGGTCACAGCTTCTCTCAAGAATTCATAAGCTTTAAGATAATCAAAGTTAAAAAAAACATCCTTAGCTAGTAGATTACATGAAGGATGAGAAATCTTAGAAAAGTCTTTGATGAAGCGATGATAGAGTCCTACATGGTCAAGAAATGATAGAATTTGTTTGACAGAAGTGGAAGGAGGTACTTTAGAAATTAGGTCAACTTTTACTTTATCAACTTTAATCCCTCTCTTAGACACTATATGTTCTAACACAATCCCTTCTTGAACCATGAAGTGGATCTTTCCCTAGCTTAAAACTAAATTAGCCTCAATACATCATTGCAATATTTTTCTCAAATTGTTGAGGCAACTCTCAAAGAATTCTCCAAAGACCAAAAAATCATCCATGAATATTTTCAAAAAATCTTCTATCGTGTTCGAAAATATGGACATCATGCACCTTTGAAAGATCACAGGTGCATTACACAATCCAAAAGGCATTCTATAGAAAGCAAAAGTTCCATAGGAACATTTGAAGGTGATCTTTTTCTTATCTCCTAAGTAGATTGCTACTTGGTTATATCCTGAGTATCCATCTAGAAAATAAAAATATTGTTGGCCAACTAGTCTCTCTAGGATTTGATCAATAAAGGGTAACGGACAGTGGTCTTTTTGGGTGGCTGTATTGAGTTTTCTATAGTCTATGCAGACACGCCACCTAGTAGCAAGTCGCATTGGTACTAGGTCCCCATGGTCAGTGTGGACAATCATGAGTCTAGATGTTTTTGGAACAACTTATGTAGGACTCATCCAGTGGCTGTCAGAAATAGAATAAATAATACCCGCATATAACTATTTAATTACTTTTTTCTTGACTACTTCTTGCATATTAGGGTTGAGCCATCTTTGCATTTCTCGAGTTGATTTGGCATTATTTTCTATGTAAATGTGGTGCATACATATTGATGGACTAATGCCTTTTAAATCAGTGATGGTCCAACCTATGGCCTCCTTATATGTTTTCAAAATATTTACTACTTGGTCTTCCTATTCAAGAGTTAGGTTAGAAGCAATGATCATTGAAAGGATTTTCTCTAATCCTAGAAATACGTACTTAAGTGATTCAGGCAAAGATTTTTGTTCAAGTGGTGGTGGGGCCTGAATTGAAGGACGTAATGGTTCAATTTTTTGCTCAGGTAAGGGCTTAATTTTTATTGACCAAGGTAACATATGTGATGGATGAGGTGAATCAAGCAGGGCATTCACCTTTTAGTCTAGGATTTCTTTGACAAGCTTATTCAGAAGATCATTCTTGAGTAAATCTAAGGAGGAATTAGATTCAACTATCTCATCTATCTGATTGATTATAAAATAGTCTTCCTCCTCTTGAGTGTGCTTAGAGGCATTAAAAATATTTATTCTTATCTTTTAATCCCCAAAAGAAATGTCCATGGCTCCTATCCTATAATTGATATTGGCATTGATAGTAGCTAGGAATGGATGACCTAGAATTATGGGATTTTGGTTCAGCTCTTGGGATGGTTCCACATCAAGTATGAGGAAGTCTACTAGAAAATAATTTACCTACTCCAACTAAAACATCCTCAATTAAACCACATGGTATTTTTACAGATCTATCGGCTAGTTGCAAAATAATTGACATAGGATTAAGCTCTCCTATCCCAAATTTTTCATAAACTGAGGTTGGAAGTAGGTTCACGCTAGCTCCTAAGTCTAATAATGCTTAGTTAAAGGTTATGCCTCCTATAACACATGAAATTAATTGAGCACCAGGTTCTTTCATTTTTTGAGGCAATGGGTTTAATAGGATTACACTTACATCCTCAAATAGCATAATTCTTTTAGTTCGTGGCTCACATTATTGAGTACAAAGTTCTTTGAGAAATTTTGCATAGGCTGGGACACGCTAAATTGCATCAAGGAGGGGTAAATTAATATGCACTTATTTAAATAGTTTCATTAACTCTTCGTTACGTGCTTCTTGCATTTTACGGGAAGTGCCTGCTTCTAAGGCTTGAGGAAATGGGGCTTTGGGTTTATATGTCTCAGGTAACTCATTTATTCTCCTCTTTCTTTTATCTATCTCATTAGAACCAGTATTAGTACTAGTTCTAGACTCAGGTTCTTCTATGTGGTTAGCTTCAATACTAACCTCTTCTAAATTTTCTTCTTGGCTAGCATCGGTACTAGCCTCTATCACCTGATCTTGATATGGATCCTTGAGAATCCTGCCACTTCAAAGTTCATAAATTGCTTTAGCATTCTCTGATTTAGGATTCTTTGGTGGGACGATAGGTTGATAACTGAACCTAGGTGGTTGATGGACATTGAATAGGTTGTTTTTAGGATTTACAATGGATTGGCTGGGTAATTGACCTGATTCTCTCTTCATACTAGACTCAGCTAATTATCCTATTTGAGCTTCTAGCCTAGCAATGGATTGTTGTTGATTCAGAATCGATTGTTATTGAGATAGGATTAATTATTGCAGCTGGTTTAATCTATTATCGGCTAGATTGGTCTATTGATGAGGTGGGTATGACGGCTGATTATAGATCATGATATCATCGTTAAAATATCATAATTATTAGTTTATTCTGACTTTTTTAAAAAATAATTTAAAGTATATAGATAGTAGCGAGTTCGATCGAATCCATAGGAAGGTAGTGATTTTAGTTTATGTTAGTACGAGAATCTATGAGGATGCCGGAGGTAACTGGAGTTCGAAAGATGAGGTTGCCGACGGGACCTACAAAACAAAGTTCAAATCAGAGATGGATGGCTTTGGCAGGACCCTCTAACACTCAAGTTAATTCTCTAGCCAACTAAAATGGAGTGCTCAAAAAATAAAGAAATAGAGTAATAGGAAGGAGAAGAGAGCTTGGAGAAAAATGTATCTGGAGGGTCTCTTTTATAGATGGAGCATGTAACAAACTGATAGTGACAGTCATAACCATCTAGTAGTGGGTCATTCATGCCACGTGGATTTTATTACGGGGTTGAGCGATCATTTGTCATGACTTGTAGGCGGCAGAAATCCCTTTGTTATAGTTCGGACGTAGGTCAGAGACCGTGGTGTATGTAGTAGGCCCATGATCGATCGAGGTTCATTGGGGGTAATGCCTGGTGACCTTAATATGTTTGGAGGCTTCTTAGGCTGCACGCAAGTAGGTGCCTTCTAAATTGAGATCAGAGATTCTGCACTCCATCCCTTGTGGAGCAGTTGTAATGAATCAGGGATTGGACGAGACCCTTTTGGAGGACTTCAATTACATGGGCTAAGTAGGACCATGACTAGCTAGGGGAAGCTCATCTTGGAAGATATTTGAATAAGAGGACTTCAGTCAAAGGAAGCACGATCAAAAGGAGGGCATCCAGAAGGACTGCACTTGGGAGGAGCGCCATCGGGAGGAGTGCATTTGGAGGAGTGCGACTAAAGGAGATCATTTGGAGGGAGCGCGATTGGAGGAGTCTATCCTGAAGGAGTGCAATTAAAGGAGTTTGTCTGGAAGAAGTGCAATTGAAGGAGTTCATCCAGAAGGAGGTCGACTGAAAAAGTCCTTCCAGAAGAAGTGCAATTGAAGGAGCTCATCCGGAAAGATATCTATTGAAGGAGTCCGTTCGGAAGAAGTGCAATTGAAGGACTTCATTTGGAGGGAGCGTGACTGAAGGAGTGCATCTGGAGGGAGCACGGCTGGAGGAGTTCAACAATTTTCCAAGCTTGTCACCACTCAAGATTGAGAGAGCCGAACTTAGGTCCTGTCATTCATTTTAGGTTAAAAGTAAGGTTAGATAAATAGCAGTCCCCTTTACCATTCAAGACCATCTGGCCAGACTTTAATGCATCTTCAACAGGTTCTATGGCATGGACTTGTTGTCAAGAAGGTTAGCAGATTCCTTCAAAACAAGAGCTGATGGTCGAGGACTTTGCTAGGGTTATTTCACCCCCAACACCTATCCCCCTACTCCGAAGTTTGAATTTTAAATGATGGGAGTACAGAAAAATCGCCGTGGCCAAAGTCCTTCATTAGCTTCCCACGTTCAGAAATCAAAACTTTTTTGCTTTTTTCAAACTAGCACTAAGGCTTAATGCTAAATGACTCAAAAGGACTAATTCCCTCGAAGACTCGTCCAGCATAGAGCTTGATGGATGATGCAATAATTGTTTCATCAGGCATCAGAGGCAAGTGGGACACGTGGTTGGCGGGATCGATTTAGGGGATCCTGCAGTCATAACTTCCTCTAGTCTCGCTCTTCTATTTAACCCCCTTCTTCTTCCATGGCCTCTTACCTTTATCTGCACTTCTTCTTGCTCTCCTTCGCTCTGTCATCTCCAAGTGTCCCACCCTTGTTGTCTCCATCCTCTCACAACATCTCCGACCGTTGGCATCCTTCTTGACTGTCCTTTACCTTTTTAATCCTCTTTCTGAGTTTTTCGATCAACCTAGGTCAGTCCCTTCTCATTGCTCTCTTGATTTTTAGCTTTTCCATATTTTTTAAAATCTTTTTAAGTTTTTCTAGGTGGGTTCTGCTGTTTTTCATTCCTGGGTTTTCACCACCTCTTTTTTTAATTTTTTTGGAGATCTTGCCAAATTTAATTTGATCTGAACGTCGTCTAAAATTTCTTGGTCTAGCAACTCTAGAGACCCGATTGACCCAATTCCCTAAAACTCTGAGGTCAGAAAGGAAGACCAAACTAGGGCAGCACCTCAGCCAAACTTTATACTGGGAACCATCTTGCACTCCTTGACTGTTGAAGACTTGTTGCTAACTAGGATCGAGTATGGAATACCTGCAGAGTATGAGCTGAAACTTTCTAGATCGAGTGACCAAGCTTGCACCCCTCCTCTAGGTCATTTCTGCTTGTATTTGGGAGCCTTCAATGCTGGACTAAGGCTCCCTCTTCCTATCTTTGTTGTAGCTCTATTTCATTTTCTATATCTCTTCTTAGCTTTCATAGTACCAAACTGTTAGATATATGTGCCCTAGAAGCCAGAATTGGTTGACACTTGTAATACACTTCTAGGGGCAAAATTATAATTTTGACTATAATCAATAAAATGGGTTATTTTCTATCACATATGTGTATTTAGTGTCTGTGATACATCCTTTGAGTTAATGATAATGATAATTCATATTTTCAAGAGTAGAAAATTTAAGACATAAATAATCATTATTAACTCATAAAATACTCCCGACCATAGGATCATCACGAGCATGGTGATTGATCCGGAAGGTTGGTGTACAATCGCTTCTCTTTAGTAGATGAGTCTTGAGTCTATGGTGTGGAGACATCGGAGCGAGAGTATAGGTACTCGTTAGAGAATGAGGGCACTGAGCGTGACCACCTCGAGTAGTCATTAGGAAGTCTACCTTCTCGTCAATGACTGACTCGATGCTGCAGTGGTGTGTCTGGTTCTTTGACCTGAGGTGCATCGGCAGTTCACCTTGAGGGTGTTATAGTTTGACTACACCATTAACTCGATCTCCTAGCCATATGGAACCCTGAGGTGTATGTTGGCTATAGCATGTTCATTGTAGGAACTGGATTGCATCAAGATGGAATCTATCTACCTCGGTGGTAGAGGAGCAGCCCTATGATGATCATGAGAATCAAGTCCAGAAGCCCATGGCCATGGCAGAGTGAAATAATAGAAAGAGTTTCTATTTAGATTTTCACATCGGACTTGAATCGAATGATTACATCATATGATAGAAACTAGGGTTTGACGAGTTCACCTTAACCCTAATCTGATCGGGGCTCAAGATAGAAGAACTTAATCACACAGGTAGCTGCACCAAGAGGTTCGCATTCAGCTCTGATGGGTTGCCACCATATACTGCTAGGTGTCACTGGTGGATTTTGGGAGCAATTAGAATGATTTAGATGATCGATCATTCTAGCTGTTCGAATCAGAAGAGTTCTGATCCATCAAAAGAAGTTTCGATGATGTCGATGATAGAGATCATGACATATCCCATTACCATACAGAACTGAACCTAACTGGGTCACACAAACAAAGGTTTAAATTTGGTGATCATCAATTGAACTGATCTAGTTCAAATTGATCTGAATGAGATTCAATTAGGTTCAAGAAAATCGTGCTAGCACTCGATTGAACATAATGTTCTTCTTTTACTATCATAAATAGTTGTCCTGACTGAGCCAAAGGAGTTTGTGCTCGATCAGAGGCCTCCACTTGGTCTAACTAGAGCCTATCCAGGTCAGAAAAGGATCATCTTATTTTGTAAGATAATATCTACCATTTTTGGTCACCTGCCATTCCTCGTCTTTTGACTTTGGTCAAAAGTTGACCTTTGATTGGTCAAATGTTGACCATTAACACTTTGATACTTTGGTCAAGATAAATTAAATCTAATTTAATATATCTATATTTTATTTTAATTATTAGAATAATAAAAATTATATTTAAAATATTTTAGATCTAATTTGGATTAGAGAAAAAAGTTTTTGAAATATATCTCTTGATCCGATCAGATCTGAACGAATCTGGTCTGAAAAATCAGGATTTTTCTTCAACTGATATCAGAGCCAAGTTTCTAAAGTATTTTATCTGATTTTAAATTTATTTTAATAAAAAAATAAGTGATTTCAGATGTCACATGAGATGTGATCAGATCTAAAATTAGAAAAAATTAAAATTAAATGATTTGGATCTAAGATTAGAAAATATGCATGACTAGTTCTAAAATAGAATAGTTCTATAGAATAGTCTTGCATGTTTATAATTTAATTTGATTAAATTATATTTTAGATCTATTTATTTACTATTTTTTGATATTATAATTATTATAATAACATCTAAAAAATAGTAAAATAAAAATTATTTAATTTTAACATCATATGAGATATGATTGATGCATGTCTAGACTAGTTGTAGAATAGTTCTACATAGTTGTCTAGATTAGAGTTTATTTTGATAAGATCAATTTAAATCTAATTTTTTAGATTATTATGAGATAATTTAGATCTGAAAACATGCATGATTCAATACATGAGATGTATGCAAAATATGCCATGATTAGATCTAATTTATATATGAGATATATGATATAGATCTAAAACTATTTTGTAGTATTACATGTTCCTGATTAAGGCATTCCTCTTGGCCGTCCGGTCATAAGAATGAAGAAGGGTTTAAAGGCCCTCTCCTTTCCCATCCGATGGGGTGTTCTTATGATGTGTAGGGGTGCTGCACGTTCGTCCTTAATCAGAAATCCAAAACTTACTTTCTGCAAAATCCTAGATCCTGAAACCCTAAGATTTATTGTGCATATTTTGTTTATGAACCCTACTTAATTAAGAATTAAGATTATGGAATATTAATTAGGATCTAAAATTGAGAATTTCAAATCTAAGACATATTCATAATACTGGGTTTGGGCTTGGGTAGCTCAATTAGGTTTAAGTGGTTGATCAAACCGAATCAAGAGTTGGTTAGATGGGATCAACAATGCTTAAATTGACCAGCCTAATAGGATTAAGTCTGGGTCAAGATCGAGTCACGATCAAGCAAGACCTAATTAGGCTCAGAGGTTAGAGTCTGGATTGTAGGCTAACCCAATTGGTTCTGGCTCAACAATTTGGTGTCTAAGGTAAGTTTGGCACATACGACCGACTGGTTTTTAATTGGGAGCTACTCGACCTGAATGCATTCTTGTACGAGTTAATGGCATATTCCCTTCCATCGGTCTCACTTACCTGGCCATATCTGTTGACTCAGTTCTGATTTGAGGTGGTCAATAATCCGAGCTAACCCATGCCACTAGGTTAGTCATAATTGTTATGACTATGACAAGTCTAGTTTAATGAGACCTGAATCAATTCTTCCTAAGAAAAGATTAAGTCTGAGGTCTTCCACCATTGTAGATGTGCGGGCCCTTCCCGGGGTTGATTGTTCTTGGCTGGATACAGTGGCTCAGTTGCACCAGGAAGATGCAACCATGTCTATTAGGCATTGGATGCTATGGGCTGGAGGATGAGTTGGGCTCAATATTTTGGATACGGTGAGAGACTCAATTAGAAATCCTAGTCTATGCAAATGGTGGGTCTGACTTAACTAAGGAGTGGATCAATATTCTGGATACGGTGAGATTCATGAATTAGAGACCAAGTTTGGGTGCACCATGATTAGAGAATCATTGAACAAGAGTTGTTCACTCATTGGCTAATCCATCACCAATAACTGTTAGGTGAGGTGATGAGTCAGTTGGTGAGACCGCACCACCCACTAGAAATCATTAATCGTGGAGATTTTTGCATCTCTACAGAGGGAGTGTAGGGATCCGAGAAAATAGTGGAAGCTAATTTATTTAAAAATAAAATTTTTAAATAAATTGGTCAAGTCATAATTATAGTATCTAACTAGAATCTTTGACTCTCTATAGAAAAATGTCTGCGTCCAACCCATTAGCACGTATCCTGGACACACATAGACTGACTGGACCCAATTATAAAGATTGGCTCAGGAACTACAAAATTATTTTGGGATTCTAAGAAGTTAACCCATGTATTGGACCAGGACCCTCCCACCTTACCAGCCCGTCCATCCACTGAACAGAGAGCGTCTCTGAAAAAATGGATAGACGAAGATAATAAGGCCAGATATTACATGTTGGGCTCGATGTCTGATGAGCTCCAGCGCCAACATGAAGATATCGGGAACTGCTCGCCAAATGTTGGCTCACCTACAGGAAGATGTTTGGTGAACAGAGTCGCGCAGCCAAAGTATCAAGTCACGAAATGACTTTTTAAGGCTAAGATGCGTGATGGGCAGTCAGTCCAAGATCACTGTCTGATGATGATCAAGGACATGGAAGAGCTTGAGAAGCTCGGTGTGAAGTTAGACTTGGATCTATAGAACGATATTATTCTGCAATCCTTGACTGATGCATATGGGCAATTCATCATGAATTACCACATGCATAAACTTCAAAATTTCTTGGCCGAATTAATGAATATGCTGGTCACCGCTGAGCTTTCTATGAAAGGTTCTAAAGGCTCAGTTCTTGCTATGGAACGGACTTCTTCCAAAAGAAAGTCTTATGGAAAAGAAAAAGAAGTCTGCGAAAAAGCAGAAGGTGGAAGGAGGAAAGAAGAAGAAGGCAGAGTCGAAGAAGAAGGCCGCTGTCAAAGGAAAGTATTTTTCCATTGCAACAGCGACGGCCATTGGAAGCAGAACTGCCCTACTTACCTGGCCACCCTGAAGAACAAGAAGGAAGGTCCTTCTGGAGGTATGCTCGTTATTGAGTCTAACCTTACGGTTTCTTCTGCATCCAGTTGGGTGCTTGACTCTGGTTCTAGTGCTCATCTGTGCACTTCCATGCAGGGTCTTGAGGATAGCAGGAGGCTGAGGGATGGAGACATGATCCTACGCATCGAAAATGGAGCAAGAGTTGCTGCAGTGGTGGTGGAAACATACCCTCTTCGATTACCATCTGGTTTAGACTTAGTTTTGAAAGACTGTTATTATGTGCCTGCAGCTAGCAGGAATTTGATTTCTATTTCATGCTTAGCACTAGAAGGCTATGTGATTACCTTCTTTAAGGACCATTGTAACATTCTTTATGAAAGAAATAAAATTGCAAATGGTTTCCTTATTAATGGATCTTTATCAGCTACATATTGATGTACCTGTTCTAACTATCGAGCAAAACGTGAATGCCAAATGACCTAGGGATAGTCCAAACGATAGGTATCTATGGCACCTGAGATTAGGTCATATAGCAGAAGATAGGATCAACAAATTGGAGAAAAATGGGCTATTGAGTCCATTGACTTTCGAGTCATATCCAACTTGTGAATCTTGTCTTCAAGGCAAAATGACTAAACTCCCTTTTGTAGGACATGGGGAAAGGGCCACAGATCTCCTTGCCCTAGTACATACTGATGTGTGCGGCCCATTTGATGTGCCGGCTAGAGGCAATTTTGTCTACTTCATTACCTTTACCGATGATCTGTCTAGGTATGGGTATGTGTATCTTATGAGACACAAGTCTGAAGCTTTTGAAAAGTTCAAAGAATTCAGACATGAAGTAGAAAAACAAACTGGAAAACCCATTAAGGTTCTTCGATCAGATCGAGGAGGTGAATACCTTAGCCGGAATTCCTAGACTATCTCAAGGAAAATGGCATAGTCTCTCAATGGACTCCACCAGGAACACCTCAACTCAACGGGTTTCAGAATGGAGAAATCGGACTCTATTGGATATGGTTCGATCCATGATGAGCTTCACAGACCTCCCTGATTTTCTTTGGGGACATTCATTGTTAACTTCAATTTATCTACTGAATAGGGTTCCCTCTAAAACCGTTCCTACCACACCGTATGAGATATGGCACGGTAAGAAACCAAGTCTGAGTCATCTCAGAATTTGGGGTTGTCCGGCTCATGTCAAAAGACAACAAGCGGACAAGTTAGAGTTTAGGTCCTTTCAGAGCTCGATTCATAGGATATCCTAAAGAGTCATTAGGATACTATTTCTACATTCCAGAAGACCACAATGTGATTGTGAGTCGACATGCCATCTTTCTTGAAAAATAGTTTATTCAAGATAGCGGCATTGGAAAGCAGATTAAGCTTGATGAGAAAGTCTCACAAGTACAATGAGCTAAGGACCAATTGGAACCAAATCAGGTTGAGCCAATAAGAACACTACCTCCTCCACCTCGTAGATCGGAAAGAGTTTTCCATCCCCCTGAAAGATACTTAGGTATTATTTCAGAGGAAGTAGAGAAAATGTTCCTCGTAGGTAATGGTGCTCATGGTGATGATCCCAAAACCTACAACGAGGCGATATCAGATATCGACTCCGAGAAATGGCTAGAGGCAATGCAGTCAGAAATTGACTCGATGCACTCAAACCAAGTCTGGACCTTGGTAGATCCACCAGAAGGTATAGTACCTATTGGGTGTAAATGGATCTTCAAGAGAAAGATTGGTGCAGATGGGAATGTGGAGACATTCAAGGCTAGACTAGTGGCAAAAGGTTATAGTCAACGCGAAGGCATTGACTATCAGGATACCTTTTCCCCAGTGGCTATGCTAAAATCCATCCGCACATTGCTTGCCGTTGCAGCCTATTTCGATTATGAAATATGGCAAATGGACGTGAAAATGGCATTCTTAAATGGATATCTTGAGGAAGATATCTATATGGAACAGCCGCTAGGTTTCACATCCAGTGATACTGATCACAAGGTTTGCAAGCTGCAAAGGTCCATATATGGACTTAAGCAAGCATCTCGGAGCTGGAACACTCATTTCAATGATGTGATCAAAAATGTTTGGTTTCATCAAAAATGAAGAGGAACCATGTGTTCTTCAAAAAGGTCAGTGGGAGCGCTGTTGTCTTCCTCGTATTGTACGTGGATGACATCCTCCTTATTGGGAATGATATTCCCATGTTGACGACAGTCAAAATATGGTTGTCCAAGGAATTCTCCATGAAAGACCTAGGTGAAGCATCCTTTATTCTAGGAATTAAGGTCTATAGGGATAGACCGAATAGGATGCTAGGACTTTCACAGAAGATGTACATAGAGGAAGTACTAAAGAGGTTTAGTATGGAAAACTCTAAGAGGGGATTAATACCCTTCAGACATGGTATTCATCTTTCCAAGAAGATGTGCCCTAGCACACCTGAGGAAATAGAACGCATGAGCAAGATCCCTTATGCTTCTGCAATAGGGAGCCTCATGTATGCCATGCTATGTACACGACCTGATATAGCCCATGCTGTGAGTGTCACAAGCAGATATCAGTCAAATCCAGGTGAAGAACACTGGACTTCTGTGAAATGTATCCTTAAGTACTTGAGAAGAACTAAGGATATGATGTTGGTCTTTGGTAATGGAGAACTCCAAGTCCAGGGATACACAGACTCGGATTTCATGTCCGATATAGATGATCGAAAGTCGACATCTGGGAGTCTGTTTGTGTGCAATGGTGGTGCTGTCAGCTGGAAGAGTTCCAAGCAAACCGTGATAGCAGATTCCACCATGGAAGCAGAATATATCGCTGCATCAGAGGCTGCGAAGGAAGCATTCTGGTACAAGAAGTTTGCTGCAGAAATTGGAGTAATGCCATCAGATGCCATTCCTCTATACTGCGACAACAATGGCGCCATAGCCCTTGCTAAGGAGCCGAGGTCTCACCAGAAATCCAAGCACATTGAGCGGCGATACCACCTCATCCGCGATTACCTCGAGAAGGGTTACGTCGAGGTCAAGAGAGTCAACTCCACAGATAATGTGGCAGACCCACTTACAAAGCCGTTGGGCCAGCAGAAGATCGAAGCCCACCTTGAGAAGATGGGACTTAGACTTGTAGCCAATTGGCTTTAGGACAAGTGGGAGATTGTTAGATATATGTGCCCTAGAAGCCAGAATTGGCTGACACTTGTAATACACTTCTAGGGGCAAAATTATAATTTTGACTATAATCAATAAAATGGGTTATTTTCTATCACATATGTGTATTTAGTGTCTGTGATACATCCTTTGAGTTAATGGTAATGATAATTCATATTTTCAAGAGTTGAAAATTTAAGACATGAATAATCATTATTAACTCATAAAATGCTCCCGACCATAGGATCATCACGAGGATGGTGATTGATCCGGAAGGTTGGTGTACAATCGCTTCTCTTTAGTAGATGAGTCTTGAGTCTACGGTGTGGAGACACCGGAGCGAGAGTACAGGTACTCGTTAGAGAACGAGGGCACTGAGCGTGACCACCTCGAGTAGTCATTAGGAAGTCTACCTTCTCGTCAATGACTGACTCGATGCTGCAGTAGTGTGTCTGGTTCTTTGACCTGAGGTGCATCGGCAGTTCACCTTGAGGGTGTTATAGTTTGACTACACCATTACTCGGTCTCCTAGCCATATGGAACCCTGAGGTGTATGTTGGCTATAGCATGTTCATTGTAGGAACTGGATAGCATCAAGATGGAATCTATCTACCTCGGTGGTAGAGGAGCAGCCCTATGATGATCATGAGAATCAAGTCCAGAAGCCCATGGCCATGGCAGAGTGAAATAATAGAAAGAGTTTCTATTTAGATTTTCACATCGGACTTGAATCGAATGATTACATCATATGACAGAAACTAGGTTTGACGAGTTCACCTTAACCCTAATCTGATCGAGGCTCAAGATAGAAGAACTTAATCACACAGGTAGCTGCACCAAGAGGTTCGCATTCAGCTCTGATGGGTTGCCACCATATACTGCTAGGTGTCACTGGTGGATTTTGGGAGCAATTAGAATGATTTAGATGATCGATCATTCTAGCTGTTCGAATCAGAAGAGTTCTGATCCATCGAAAGGAGTTTCGATGATGTCGATGATAGAGATCATGACATATCCCATTACCATACAGAACTGAACCTAACTGGGTCACACAAACAAGGGTTTGAATCTGGTGATCATCAATTGAACTGATCCTAGTTCAATTGATCTGAATGAGATTCAATTAGGTTCAAGAAAATCGTGCTAGCACTCGATTGAACCTAACGTTCTTCTTTTACTATCATAAATAAGTTGTCCTGACTGAGCCAAAGGAGTTTGTGCTCAATCAGAGGCCTTCACTATGGTCTGACTGGAGGCCTGTCCAAGTCAGAAAAGGGTTGTCTTATTTTGTAAGACAATACCTGCCATTTTTGGTCACCTGCCATTTCTTCGTTCCTTTGACTTTGGTCAAAAGTCTGACCTTTGACTGGTCAAATGTTGACCATTGACACTTTGACTTTCTGTCCACATGTCATCATGCACCTATTGGAGAGCTGGTGGGGGCTTGTCCCCCTGCCAGAACCTGGCAAGGAGGAGGGCGCACGCCACCCAAGCGTTGGAGGCGCCCCAGGAGTCCCTGTTGGACAAGGGACTCCATCTCCTTTTTGGATTCCAATTAGAGTTCCTCCTAAGAACCAACTTTGACTGGTCTTAGGCACCCATCTAAGGAGGAATCCAGGGGACTCTATTCCCACCAATCAGATTTAGATCTGATTTCACAAAGGGTTGTGATTGGTTGGGAAGAAGAGGAGTTGGATCACGCATAGTCTATAAATAAGACCCTGCGCCCAACTCAAAGAAGAAACAATTCTCATGCCCCAAGGCTGCCTCTCTCTTCCTCCTCCATGCCAAGTTCATCTTCTCCCTCTCCTCTCCATGTCCAAAGAAGTTTTGGGATCTTAGTTGGTGCAATCTAGATCAAGAGAAAGGCGATCAGAAAGCTAGAAGGCTGCGCTGCTGCAAAGGACAACTGCTGATCTTCAAAAGAGTTTTGAAGATCCTCCAAGATCAGATTCAGATCTAATTTTTGGAGATGTGATAGAGAAGAAGAGGATCTCTAGATCTAGCCTGAGTAGATACTGATAGAGGCCAGGCACTTGCATGGCTAGATCTAGAACCTTCCGCTGCTTACAGGATCATCAATGGATAATAGAATTACCCTACATCAAGATAAATTAAATCTAATTTAATTTATCTATATTTTATTTTAATTTTTAAAATAATAAAAATTAGATCTGAAACATTCTAGATCTGATTTGGATCAAAGAAAAAGTTTTTGAAATATATCTCTTGATCCGATCAGATCTGAATGAACCTGGTCTAGAAAATCAGGATTTTTCTTCACAAACTCCTTTAGATTTACGATAGGATTCCTTGCTCTCTGCATATCTGCCGAAGTTTAGTCTACAATTTTACTCTTCTGAATTTACTTTACTTTCAAGCATCATCTTACTATGAAGGACTGGTAGAATGTTTCACTTCAGTTCGATAAGAAGGGGTTGCTCAAGAGTGCCCCCTCCTCTATCCATAATTAGAAAGAAAAGTTCATCTTTGTTTCTTGCCCGACCTTATTTTTGGGACTTCCTCCTTAGGAAAATCTGAGGGACTCAGTCCACCGAGCCCCAGGGTTAGAAAAAGAGGACCAAAAGTTGGTTGGCAAAATTAAGAATTTTTGAACTCCTCTTATGTCCGAGCTAATAAAATAATAAACTCTATTCAACCTTGGCCTTATCCCCCTGAATCCAATAGGTATAGGGCCAAAGATGGTGGGTTACCCTCTTCTTCTTCTTTCTCATCTCTGACCATACTCTTCTTTTCTTTATTGCATAAATGGACATCCAAGCAGTCGAGATGCTTATGAGAGGGCTCTTGGCCCGTAAGAGAAAAGGGAAGGCATCGGGTGAGAGCTCAAAAAAGACAAGGGCCGATGTTCCAACCTCCACGACCCCCATCAGTGCCGTGGGTGTCACTAAAATTGCCTCCAAAGTCAAAGCTCCTCCTGCTATTGAGTCTGGCACTACTGCCAAGGCCACCAATCCTCCGATGTCATCGAGCCCACCTACCGAGGCCTAAATTTCAGAGCCTCCTCCCAGAGGGAAGAAAGAGGTAGGGAAAAAGAAAACCAAAAGGATCCTAAGAAAGTCCCAGTAGAAGGTCCTTCATAATGGGTCCAATAGCTTCGATGAAGAAATAGGGAACAACCCCTTCAGTAACCATGAAGTCATCGAGGTTTGGTCGATGGGTTTACCATACCCAAAGTTGTAGATAGAATCATCGACGTCGATGTCAACCAGCGCATTTGAAATTCACTAGGATCCTTTCTTGAGGTAGCCATTTCGTCTTTCTTTTTCTTTTTAAATTTCTCAATGTTCACTTATCCGCACAACCCATTTTATTATCATATATATATTTTTAAACAGATGGACCATTAACTACTTGGCTACATCAGATCACTGAATCGCTTGAGGTTAGAGTTGGTGAAGGCCCAAGAAGATCATCAGACTGAAGTTGAGTGCCTACTCAAGGAGAGGGATGAGGTCGACTGCTCTTTGAAAAAAAAGTCTATTAAGGTTGAGGCTATTCAAAAGGCACTCTGCAAGGAGAAAGAGGCATCAGAGGAGTTGAAGACCACTTTTGGCTTGGAGGAAGAGTGGAGGAGAAAACCAAAGCTGAGACTATCAAACTGAAGGAGCACATTTTTGCAAAGATCTCGAAGGCGATAACTCAGGTGATAGAGGAGTTCAAAGTCTCATCCAAAAATGAGAGACTTGAACGTCAAATTCGGCCAAGAGGCCTTCAATTAAGATTTTGAGCTCTACGAGAATTGGGTGGCCAGTAAGTTTTTCGAACTCGACCTTGATTTCTTATATCGAGAAGCTCCTAAGGATAAAATGGAGCCATCCATCAACATGGCCAATCTCCCCCCTGCCAAACCTGCTGCTGAAGAATTGGGGCCGATCAATGCTACGTCGAACTCCTCGTCAGCTCCCCCAGAGGTCTAAGACCTCTTTAATTTGTATTTTTTTTCTCATTTTTCTTTCTTGTATTTGGACATTTGAAATTAATGAAAAGAAAATTGCTTTTATGTTTTTGTTGTGGCATGCTTGCATTTTAGAATGCTCATAGCGAGGATAATCATGACTCACCTCCTCCTAATGATGCCACATCGCTACCTCAGGGCCTTCCTCTAAAATCTATCATTAAGCACCTAAAGAGAGAGGTTCATCAGGATAAAAGAAAGCTAAAGAAAATAGAGGACGAGCTTCAAATGTTGAAGAAGCATTGTTCCAAAGCTACAATTAAAGTTACTCATCTTCGTCATGTCCATAAGAAGGATGCTATGGACTATATCAATAAAAAGCGCCATCTGATAGAGAAGTTAGAAGAGGTGAAGAAGCTTAGTAGTGATAAGGCATGGGCTCTAACAGCCAAGACAAGTTCTCTGGAGGTTGAGTTGAAGGCTGCACAAGAAAAGATTCAGTTACTCGAAGGAAACTCAGCATGGTTAACAAGTCAGGAGGAGTATGGTTGGGACTAGACAAAGAAGTTCTCCTAACTCCAAAATCAATTATAGGTAGCTGAGGATTCTCATAACGAATACAGATGCAATTGGTGTGGCCAAGTCGTCGACCTCAAGGAGAAGCTCCAAAGGGTCGACAATGAGCTCGCTCGTCTTCGATGATAATTATCTAAAGGGGTCCGAGCTAGCTCAAGTAAGGACTGAGCAGAGATCCTATCTTTACGGAGCTCTTTAGAGAACTTGTCCACCTTATTTAGGAACAACCAAATGAAAGTGCAGGAGTTGAAGATGCAAATGGTCTACCAATAGGATGCTTTGAAGGATGTAGAGGCCGAGTCGACTGTAATAAGAAAGAAGTTAAGTTGAGGATGACTAGTGGAGGCGAAAGAAGTTATTGAGTGAAAGCTTGATAGTTCGACGGAAACTCAAAGAGAAGATCAAAGACTTGAAGTTGTCTTTGGTGTTGGCCGGCATTGGCAATCCGAAGTCCGACTTTGAATAGGGCTTCGGCATCTTTTTTCTAACTCCCTTTTTTTTTTGTAATTGGTCTTACGGACTTCCCCATGCATTCAACTTTTTGTTTTAATGAAAATATTATTTTGATAACTTTATCTCAATTGAATGCTTGCGTAGCTTTTCACACTTCCCTCTTTTTTAAGTAATTGGATGACTTCATTCATGTCAAGACGAGATTCTCCTTCTATTATTAACATGGTTGGTCTTTTTCTTATCCTCCTATCAGGATGAGATCCTCCTCCTGTTCTTAACAGGATCGACCTTTATCTTTGTTAGGGTAAGATCCTCCTTCGGTCCCTAATAAAGCCATAGGGGCACAAAAGGATCGTTGAAAGGGTCTCTCCTCTTCTCCTATCTTAAATAACTGGAGGTCTTCATCCATGCCAGGACAAAGTTCTTCTCCTACTCCTGACATGGTTGGCTGTTTTCTTATCCCCCTATCAGGACAAGATCTTTCTCTTGTTTCTGATGGAGTTGGCCTTTCTTTGTTAGAATGAGATCCTCCTCCTGCCCCTAACAAAGCTATAGGAGCATAAAAAGGCCATTGAAAGGACCTCTCTCTTTCTCTTATCTTAAATAACAGAAGGTCTTCATCCCGGATGGGGTTCTCTTCTTATTCATGACATGGTTGGCCTTTCTCTCATCCTCCCATCAAGATGAGATTTTCTTCCTTTTCTTGATGGGGTTGGTCTTCTTTGGATAGGATGAGGTTCTTCTTTAGTCCCTAACAAAGCCATAGGAGCATAAAAGAGCCACTAAAAGGATCTTTTGCTTCCTCCTATCTTAAATAATTGGAAGTCTTCATCCGTGCTAGGATGAGGTTCTTCTCCTATTTCTAACATGTTTGGTCTTTTTCTTATCCTCTTGTTAGGATGCGGTCCTTCTCCTATTTCTGATAGGGTTGGCCTTTTTTTGTTAGGACAAGATCCTCCTCCTATCCTTAACAAAGTCATAGGACCACAAAAGGATCGTTGAAAGAGCCTCTCCCCTCCTCCTATCTTAAATAATCAGAGGGCTTCATCAGGACAGGTCCTTCTCTTCTTCCTGCCTATTGAACTTTTGCTCTTATAGGAGAGGTTCTCCTTCTATTCCTGACATGATTGATCAATTTTTCTTGAGGCCCCCTATTAGGACAAGGCCTCTCCTCCTCCTATTCTGACATGGTTGGCCTTCCTTTGTTAGGGCAAGGTCTTCTTCTATCCCTAACAAAGTCATAAGGGCACAAAAGGATAGTTGAAAGGGCCTCTCTCCTCCTTCTATCTTAAATAATCGGAGGTCTTCATCCATGTTAGAATGAGGTACTCCTCCTGTTCTTGATATGGTTGATCTTTTTCTTATCCTCCTGTCAGGACGAGGTCCTCTTCCTATTTCTGATGGGGTTGGCCTTCTTTTGTTATGGCGAGATTCTTCTTCTATCCCTAACAAAGCCATAGGGGCACAAAAGAGCTATTGAAAGGGCCTCTTTCCTCCTCCTGTCTTAAATAACCAGAGGTCATCATCCATGCTAGGATGAGGTTCTCCTCTTATTCCTGTCATGGTTGGTCTTTTTCTTTTACTCCTGTCAAGACGAAGTTCTCTTCCTATTTCTGATGGGGTTAGTCTTCTTTTATTAGGGTGAGGACCTCCTCTTATCCCTAACAAAGCCATAGGAGCACAAAAGGGCCATTGAAAGGGCCTCTCCCCTCCTACTGTCTTAAATAATTAGAGATCTTCATCCGTACCAAGATAAGATTCTCCTCCTGTTTCTGATATGGTTGGCCTTATTCTTATACCCCTATCAAAATGAGGTCCACCTATTCCTAGTGGGGTTGGCCTTTCTTTGTTAGGACGAGGTCTTCCTCCTATCCCAACAAAGCCATAAGGGTACAAAAGGGCCATTGAAAGGTCTCTCCCCTCTGCCTATCTTAAATAATCAAAAATCTTCATCCATACCAGGATGAGCTTCTCCTCCTATTTCTGAAATGGTTGGCCATTTTCTTGTTCTCCTATCAGAATGTGGTCCTACTATTTTTGATGGGGTTGGCCTTCTTTTGTTAGGACGGGGTTCTCCTCCTATCCCTAACAAAGCCATAGGGGCACAAAAAGGTCATTGAATGGGCCACTTTCCTCCTATCTTAAATAACCAGAGTGAAGGGAAATCCTGATTTTCCGGTCCAGGTTCGTCCAGATCTGATTAGATCAAGAGATATATTTCAAAAATTTTCTCTTGACCTTAATCAGATCTTGATATGTTTTAGATCTGATTCTTATTATTTTAATAAATAAAATAAAAGAAGATAAATTAAATCAAATTCAATTTACCTGATTTGGGTAATCCTATTACCCTGTAGATGATCCTGATTGCAGCGGAAGGTTCTGGATCTTAGCCACGCAAGCGCCTGGCCTCTACCGGTATCCACTCGGGTTGGATCTGGAGAACCTCTTCTTCTCTATCACACCTCCAAAAATCAGATCTGGATCTGATCTGGAGGATCTTCAAAACTCTTTTGAAGATCTGCAGTCGTCCTTTTGCAGCAGCGCAGCCTTCTTGCTTTTGATCGCCTTTCCTTGATCTGAATCACACCAAACTAAGTCCAAAACACCTTTTGGACGTGGAGAGCAAGAGGAGAAGAGACTATGGCATGGAGAAGGAGGGGAGAGGCAGCTTTGGGGCGTGGGAAATCTCTATTTCACTTTCACTTGGAATTAGGGTTGGGCGCAGGGTCTTATTTATAGACCTCTTGTGATCCAACTCCTCTTCCTCTCAACCAATCACAACCCTTTGTGAAATCAGATCTAAATCTGATTGGTTGGAATAGAGACCCTGGATTCCTCCTTAGAGGGTGCCTAAGAACCAGTCAAACTGGATCTAGTAGAACTCTGATTGAATCCAAAAGGGAGGTGGAGTCCTTGTCCAACAAGGACTCCTAGGCGCCTCCTACTTGGGCTCACGCCACCCTTGGCGTGCGCCCTTCTCCTTGCCAGGTTCTGGCAGGGGGACAAGCCCCCACCAGCTCTCCAATAGGTGCATGACATGTGGTCAAAAGTCAAGGTCTCTAATTCATGATTCAGGACGTATCCGGAATAATTGACCACTCCTTAGTTTAGAGTCAGACCCACATTTTGCATAGACTGGGTCTCCTAATTGGGTTCGTCACCGTAACCCGAATATTGAGCCCAACTCTCCCTCAGCCATAGCACCAATGCCTAATAGACATGTTTGCGTCTTCCGGTGCAACTGAGCCACTATATCCAGCCGAGAACACAAATCACCCGGGAAGGGCCGCATGTCTACAATATTGGAAGGACTCGACTTAATCTTTTCTCTTAGGGAACATTGATTCATAGCGTCTCATTAACAACTAACTTGGCTTAGTCAAACAATTATGAAACTAACCTAGTGGCATGGGTCAGCTCGGATTATTGACCACCTCAGATCAGAACTGTGTCAACAGATATGGCCAGGTAAGTGAGACTCGGTGGAAGGAATATGCCGTTAACTCGCACAAGAACGCATTCAGGTCGAGTAGCTTCCAATTAAAAACCGTCGGTCCGGTCTGTGCCCAAACTTACTTTAGACAACCAAATTTGTTGTAGCAACAATTGGGTTTAGCCTACAATCCAGACTCTAACATCTGAGCACTAATTAGGTCTTGCTTGATCGTAACTCCGATCTTGACCCAGACTATATAATCCTATAGGCCGGTCATTTAAGCATTGTTGATCCATCTAACCAACTCTTGACTTCGGTTTGATCAACGCAGCTTAGACCTAATTGATGCTGCCTAAACCGAACCATATTATGAATATGTCTTAGATCTGAAATTCTCAATTTTAGACCTAAATTGATATTCCATAAACTTATGTCTTAATTAAGTTGGGTTCATAAACAAAATATGCACAATAAATCCTAGGGTTTCAGGATCTAGGGTTTTGCAGAAAGTAAGTTTGGGTTCTGATTAAGGACGAACACAGCACCCCTACACGTATAGAACACCATCGAATGGGAAAGAGGAGGGCCTGAAAACCCTTCTTCGTTCTTATGACCGGACGGCCAAGAGGAACGCTTAGTCAGGACAATGTAATCAGGCAAAAAGTTATAGATTATATCATATATTCTCAATAACAATTTAGATCTAATCAAAGGCATATTTTGCATACATCTCAGTATCAATTCATGCATGTTTTCAGAGATCTAAATTATCACAAATAATAATCTAAATTAGATTTAAATTGATCTAATCAAAATATTCTAATCTAGACATTATGTAGAACTATCTACAAATTAGTCTAGACATGCAATCTATCATATCTCATATGATATTAATAATTTTTATTTGCTGTTTATCAAGATGTTTTTATAACACTTATAATATCAGAAACAGTAAAATAAGAGATCTAAAATATGATTTATCATAAATCAAAGACATCAAAATATTCTATAGAACTATTCTATTCTAGAACTAGTCATGCATATCTTCATGTTCTTAGATCCAATCATTTATTTTATATTTTTCTGATTTCAGATCTGATCACATCTCATGTGACATCTGAAATCATGTTATTTTATTAAAATAAAATTAAATCATATCTAATATTTTAGACCATTGCTCTGATACCAGTTCTGCTTGTGAGACTTTCTCATCAAGCTTAATCTGCTTTCCAATGCCACTATCTTGAATAAACTATTTTTCAAGAAATATGGCATGTCGACTCACAATCACATTGTGGTCTTCTGGAATGTAGAAATAGTATCCTAATGACTCTTTAGGATATCCTATGAATCGAGCTCTAAAGGACCTAAACTCTAACTTGTCCGCTTGTTGTCTTTTGACATGAAGCCGGACAACCCCAAATTCTGAGATGACTCAGACTTGGTTTCTTACCGTGCCATATCTCATACGGTGTGGTAGGAACGGTTTTAGAGGGAACCCTATTCAGTAAATAGATTGAAGTTAATAATGAATGTCCCCAAAGAAAATCAGGGAGGTCTGTGAAGCTCATCATGGATCGAACCATATCCAATAGAGTCCGATTTCTCCGTTCTGAAACCCCGTTGAGTTGAGGTGTTCCTGGTGGAGTCCATTGAGAGACTATGCCATTTTCCTTAAGATAGTCTAGGAATTCCCGGCTAAGGTATTCACCTCCTCGATCTGATCGAAGAACCTTAATGGGTTTTCCAGTTTGTTTTTCTACTTCATGTCTGAATTCTTTGAACTTTTCAAAAGGCTTCAGACTTATGTCTCATAAGATACACATACCCATACCTAGACAGATCATCGGTAAAGGTAATGAAGTAGACAAAATTGCCTCTAGCCGGCACATCGAATGGGCCGCACACATCAGTATGTACTAGGGCAAGGAGATCTGTGGCCCTCTCCCCATGTCCAACAAAAGGGAGTTTAGTCATTTTGCCTTGAAGACAAGATTCACAAGTTGGATATGACTCAAAAGTCAATGGACTCAATAGCCCATTTTTCTCCAATTTGTTAATCCTATCTTCTGCTATATGACCTAATCTCAGGTGCCATAGATATCTGTCGTTTGGACTATCCCTAGGTCGTTTGGCATTCACGTTTTGCTCGATAGTTAAAACAGGTACATCAATATGCAACTGATAAAGACCATTAACAAGGAAACCATTTGCAATTTTATTTCTTTCATAAAGAATGTTACAATGGTCCTTAAAGAAGGTGATCACATAACCTTCTTGTGCTAAGCATGAAACAGAAATCAAATTCCTGCTAGCTGCAGGCACATAATAACAGTCTTTTAAAACTAAGTCTAAACCAGATGGTAATCGAAGAGGGTATGTTCCCACGGCTACTGCAGCAACTCTTGCTCCATTACCGACGCGTAGGATCATGTCTCCATCCCTCAGCCTCCTGCTATCCTCAAGACCCTGCATAGAAGTGCACAGATGAGCACTAGAACCAGAGTCAAGCACCCAACTGGATGCAGAAGAAACCGTAAGGTTAGACTCAATAACGAGCATACCTCCAGAAGGACCTTCCTTCTTGTTCTTCAGGGTGGCCAGGTAAGTAGGGCAGTTCCGCTTCCAATGGCCGTCGCTGTTGCAATGGAAACACTTTCCTTTGCCATCGACCTTCTTCTTCGGTTCTGCCTTCTTCTTCTTTGATCCTTCTACCTTTTGCTTTTTCACAGACTTCTTTTTCTTTCCATAAGACTTTCTTTTGGAAGAAGTCCGTTCCATAGCAAGAACTGAGCCTTTAGAACCTTTCATAGAAAGCTCAGCGGTAACCAGCATATTCATCAACTCGGCCAAGGAATTTTGAAGTTTATGCATGTGGTAATTCATGATGAATTGCCCATATGCATCAGTCAAGGATTGCAGAATAATATCATTCTGCAGTCCAAGTCCAACTTCACACCGAGCTTCTCAAGCTCTTCCATGTCCTTGATCATTGTCAGACAGTGATCTTGGACTGACTGCCCATCACGCATCTTAGCCTTAAAAAGTCATTTCGTGACTTGATATTTGGCTGCGCGACTCTGTTCACCAAACATCTCCTGCAGGTGAGCCAACATTTGGCGAGCAGTCCCGATATCTTCATGTTGGCGCTGGAGCTCATCAGACATCGAGCCCAACATGTAGTATCTGGCCTTATTGTCTTCGTCAATCCATTTTTCCAGAGACGCTCTCTGTTCAGTGGATGGACGAGCTGGTAAGGTGGGAGGGTCCTGGTCCAAAACATGTGTTAACTTCTCTGAACCCAAAACAATTTTGTAGTTCCTGAGCCAATCTTTATAATTGGGTCCAGTCAGTCTATGTGTGTCTAGGATACGTGCCAGTGGGTTGGACGCAGACATTTTCCTGTAGAGAGTCAAAGATTCTAGTTAGATACTGTAATTTTGACTTGACCAATTTGTTTAGGGATTTTATTTTTAAACAAATTAGCTCCCACTATTTTCTCGGATCCCTACACTCCCTCTGTAGAGATGCGAAAATCTCCGCGATTGATGATTTCTAGTGGGTGGTGCGGTCTCACCAACTGACTCATCACCTCACCTAACAGTTATTGGTGATGGGTTAGCCAATGAGTGAACAACTCTTGTTCAATGATTCTCTAATCATGGTGCACCCAAACTTGGTCTCTAATTCATGAATCTCACCGTATCCGGAATATTGATCCACTCCTTAGTTAAGTCAGACCCACCATTTGCATAGACTGGGTTCCTAATTGGGTCTCTCACCGTATCCGGAATATTGAGCCCAACTCATCCTCCAGCCCATAGCATCCAATGCCTAATAGACATGGTTGCGTCTTCCCGGTGCAACTGAGCCACTGTATCCAGCCGAGAACAATCAACCCCGGGAAGGGCCCGCACGTCTACAATGGTGGAAGACCTCAGGACTTAATCTTTTCTTAGGGAGAATTGATTCAGGTCTCATTAAACTAGACTTGGCTTAGTCATAACAATTATGACTAACCTAGTGGCATGGGTCAGCTCGGATTATTGACCACCTCAGATCAGAACTGTGTCAACAGATATGGCCAGGTAAGTGAGACCGGTGGAAGGAATATGCCGTTAACTCGCACAAGAACGCATTCAGGTCGAGTAGCTTCCAATTAAAAACCAGTCGGTCGTCTGTGCCAAACTTACCTTAGACACCAAATTGTTGAGTCAGAACCAATTGGGTTAGCCTACAATCCAGACTCTAACCTCTGAGCCTAATTAGGTCTTGCTTGATCGTGACTCGATCTTGACCCAGACTTAATCCTATTAGGCTGGTCAATTTAAGCATTGTTGATCCCATCTAACCAACTCTTGATTCGGTTTGATCAACCGCTTAGACCTAATTGAGCTACCCAAGCCCGAACCCAGTATTATGAATATGTCTTAGATCTGAAATTCTCAATTTTAGACCTAATTAATATTCCATAAACTTAATTCTTAATTAAGTTGGGTTCATAAACAAAATATGCACAATAAATCCTAGGGTTTCAGGATCTAGGGTTTTGCAGAAAGTAAGTTTTGGGTTTCTGATTAAGGACGAACACGCAGCACCCCTACACGTCATAAGAACACCCCATCGAATGGGAAGAGAGGGCCTTTAAACCCTTCTTCGTTCTTATGACCGGACGGCCAAGAGGAACGCCTTAATCAGGAACATGTAAATCTACAAAACAGTTATAGATCTATATCATATATCTCATATACAAATTTAGATCTAATCAAGGCATATTTTGCATACATCTCATGTATCAAATCATGCATGTTTTCAGATCTAAATTATCACATAATAATCTAAAAAATTAGATTTAAATTGATCTAATCAAAATAAATTCTAATCTAGACAATTATGTAGAACTATTCTACAACTAGTCTAGTCATGCATCTATCATATCTCATATGATATTTAAAATTAAATAATTTTTATTTGCTGTTTATCAGATGTTATTATAACACTTATAATATCAGAAAATAGTAAATAAGAAGATCTAAAATATGATTTAATCAGATTAAATCAAAGACATGCAAAACTATTCTATAGAACTATTCTATTCTAGAACTAGTCATGCATATCTTCATGTTCTTAGATCCAAATCATTTAATTTTAATTTTTCTGATTTCAGATCTGATCACATCTCATGTGACATCTGAAATCACTTTATTTTCTAATTAAAATAAAATTAAAATCAGATCTAAACAATTTTAGAACCATGGCTCTGATACCAGTTGAAGGGAAATCCTGATTTCCCGGTCCAGGTTCGTCCAGATCTGATTAGATCAAGAGATATATTTCAAAAATTTTCTCTTGATCTCAATCAGATCTTGATATGTTTCAGATCTGATTCTTATTATTTTAATAAATAAAATAAAATAAGATAAATTAAATCAAATTTAATTTACCTGATTTGGGTAATCCTATTACCCTGTAGATGATCCTGATTGCAGCGGAAGGTTCTGGATCTTAGCCACGCAAGCGCCTGGCCTCTACCGGTATCCACTCGGGTTGGATCTGGAGATCCTCTTCTTCTCTATCACACCTCCAAAAATCAGATCTGGATCTGATCTGGAGGATCTTCAAAACTCTTTTGAAGATCTGCAGTCGTCCTTTTGCAGCAGCGCAGCCTTCTTGCTTTTGATCGCCTTTCCTTGATCTGAATCGCACCAACCTAAGTCCAAAACACCTTTTGGACGTGGAGAGCAAGGGGAGAAGAGACTATGGCATGGAGAAGGAGGGGAGAGGCAGCCTTGGGGCGTGGGAAATCTCTAATTGCATTCACTTAGGAATTAGGGTTGGGCGCAGGGTCTTATTTATAGACCTCTTGTGATCCAACTCCTCTTCCTCTCAACCAATCACAACCCTTTGTGAAATCAGATCTAAATCTGATTGGTTGGAATAGAGACCCCTGGATTCCTCCTTAGAGGGCGCCTAAGACCAGTCAAACTGGATTCTTAGTAGAACTCTGATTGGAATCCAAAAGGGAGGTGGAGTCCTTGTCCAACAAGGACTCCTAGGCGCCTCCTACTTGGGCTCACGCCACCCTTGGCGTGCGCCCTTCTCCTTGCCAGGTTCTGGCAGGGGGACAGGCCCCCACCAGCTCTCCAATAGGTGCATGACATGTGGTCAAAAGTCAAAGGGTCAATGGTCAACGTTTGACCAGTCAAAGGTAGACTTTTGACCAAAGTCAAAGAACAAGAAATGGCAGGTGACCAAAAATGGCAGGTAATGTCTTACAAATAAGACAACCTATTCTGACTTGGACAACCTCCAGTCAGACCATATGAAGGCCTCTGATTGAGCACAAACTCCTTTGGCTCAGTCAGGACAACTTATTTATGATAGTAAAAGAAGAACGTTAGGTTCAATCGAGTGCTAGCACGATTTCCTTGAACCTAATTGAATCTCATTCAGATCAATTGAACTAGATCAGTTCAATTGATGATCACCAGATTCAAACCCTTGTTTGTGTGACCCAGTTAGGTTCAGTTCTGTATGGTAATGGGATATGTCATGATCTCTATCATAGACATCATCGAAACTCCTTTCGATGGATCAGAACTCTTCTGATTCGAACAGCTAGAATGATCGATCATCTAAATCATTCTAATTGCTCCCAAAATCCACCAGTGACACCTAGCAGTATATGGTGGCAACCCATCAGAGCTGAATGCGAACCTCTTGGTGCAGCTACCTGTGTGATTCAAGTTCTTCTATCTTGAGCCCCGATCAGATTAGGGTTAAGGTGAACTCGTCAAACCCTAGTCTCTGTCATATGATGTAATCATTCGATTCGAGTCCAATGTGAAAATCTAAATAGAAACTCTTTCTATTATTTCACTCTACCATGGCCATGGATTTCTGGACTTGATTCTCATGATCATCATAGGGCTACTCCTCTACCACCGAGGTAGATAGATCCCATCTTGATGCAATCCAGTTCCTACAATGAACATGCTATAGCCAACATACACCTCAGGGTTCCATATGGCTAGGAGACCGAGTAATGGTGTAGTCAAACTATAACACCCTCAAGGTGAACTGCCGATGCATCTCAGGTCAAAGAACCAGACACACTACTGCAGCATCGAGTCAGTCATTGACGAGAAGGTAGACTTCCTAATGACTACTCGAGGTGGTCACGCTCAGTGCCCTCGTTCTCTAACGAGTACCTGTACTCTCGCTCCGGTGTCTCCACACCGTAGACTCAAGACTCATCTACTAAAGAGAAGCGATCGTACACCAACCTTCCGGATCAATCACCATCCTCGTGATGATCCTATGGTCGGGAGCTGTTTATGAGTTAATAATGATTATTCATGTCTTAAATTTTCAACTCTTGAAAATATGAATTATCATTATCATTAACTCAAAGGATGTATCACAGACACTAAATACACAGGTGTGATAGAAAATAACCCATTTCATTAATTATAGTCAAAATTACAATTTTGCCCCTAGAAGTGTATTACAAGTGTCAGCCAATTCTGGCTTCTAGGGCACATATATCTAACACAGAGGTCATCATCCATGCTAGGATGAGGTTCTCCTCTTATTTCTGATATGGTTGGCCTTTTTGTTGTCCCTCTGTCAGGATGAGATCCTCCTCCTATTTCTGATGGAGTTGACCTTTCTTTATTAGGACAAGGTCCTCCTCATGTCCCTAACAAATTCATAGGTGTACAAAAGGATAGTTGAAAGGGCCTCTCCCTTCGTTCTATCTTAAATAATTGGTGGTCTTCATCCGTGCCAGGATTAGATTCTTCTCCTATCCCTAACAAAGTTATTGGGGTATAAAAAGGGCCGTTGAAAGGGCCTCTCCCCTCCTCCTATCTTAAATAACCAGAGGTCTTCTACTTTGGTTAAGTCATTCCCTGCCATTATATAACTTTGCCACAAAGAACAAGGATGTTGAAAATAAGAAAGTTTTATTAGGAAAAGCTTATTAATAATACATTCTCAAGTTCTCCAAGTTCCAAGGTCGTGGGAGCACTGGCCCTCCGAACTCTTTTAAGTAATACGTTCCTGGTTGGATGACTTCTATGACTTCATAGGAGCCTTCCTAGTTTGGTATGAGTTTTTCTTGATTTTGATGTTATGAAACATCGGCTCATCGAAGCACCAGATCTCCTACCTAGAATGTCTTGCTTCTGACCCTTGAGTTGTAGTAGCAGGCTACTTTCTACTTGTAGGCCACCATTCAGATTTGAGCTTTTTCTCATTTTTCTTCTAACAAATCGAGATTTGCCTTGAGGTCTTAAGAATTGCTCTACTCACTAAAAGCTTCAACTCACGTTGAAGGAAGTTCAAGCTCAACGAGGATGACCACCTCTATCCCGAAAGCTAATGCAAAAGGTGTTTCTCCTATTGACAATCTTTAAGTGGTTCTGTAAGCCTAGAGTACGTGATAGAGTTTGTCCACCTAGGTTTCTTTTGCTTTTTCTAGCTTAGCCTTTATCCTTTGCACTTCTACCTCATCATTCGCTTACGGATGAGCTACTGATGTGAAGTGATGAGATATATTCAGATCTTCGCAAAACTCAGTGAACTTCACACCTATAAATTAATATTCATTATCAATGATTATCATCCAAGGTAGACCAAACCTGCAAACAATTGACTTTCAGATGAAGTCCTACACTTTGGCTTTAGTAATCTTCACCAGATGTTTGGTTTCAACCCGCTTAGTGAAATAATCAACTACCACCAGCAAAAATTTTTGCTGCCTAGATGCCATGGGAAAAGGTCCAAGTATATTTATTCCTCATTGTACAAATAGCCAGGAGATGCTCAGTGGCATAAGCTATGAAGCTGGCTATCTCTGAATGATTGTATTTCTCTAACACCTATCATATTTTCTCACGTAATCTACCGCATCTTGGTGCATTGTTGGCCAATAATATCCCTGATGGAGTAACTTATGTGATAAGGATCTCGCCCCCAAATGATTCACAAATTTCCTCATGAACTTTTCTTAGGGCATCATCGGCTTCCAAAGGTTGGAGATATCTAAGCAGTGATAGGGAGTATGACCTCTTGTATAGCTTATTTTTATGTAAAATATAGTGGAAAGCTTGATTTCTTAACTTTCAAGCTTCTTTATGGTCTTTGGAAAGAATTCCATCCCTGAGATAAGTAATCAAAGGAACGATCCAGCTAGGCTCATGATCAACTTGCATTAGTACCTGGGGCTCTTCCGAACTTGGGTGCTGCAGGACTTCAAAAAGGACTTCTTCTGGTAGCTCGTTTGGGGCTAAGGTAACCAGCTTAGAAAGAAGGTCGGCTCTAGTATTTTCCATCCTAGGGATTCATAATTATCAAAATTATTAAAGGCTAAGATCAAGCTCCTTACTTTTTCCAAGTACTTCTTCATGCTTTCTTTTCGAGCTTCATAATTATCACTGACTTATCCTACAACTAGCTGGGAGTCACTGTAAACCTTCAGATGCTCTACTTCCAGCTCTTTGGCTATTCTGAGTCTTGCAAGTAGGGCTTCATACTCTGCTCCATTATTAGTAATGGGAAAATCAAAGTATAGTACATACTTCACTACAACTCCTTTCGGATTGATGAGGATCAAGCCCGCACCTGCTCCAAAAGCATTAGAAGAACCATCCACATATGATGCCCAAAAGTTTTTGGGGAGATTAGCCTTCTCTTAAAGGGAGCCAAGGATAAGAACTTCTTGGTGCTCAAGTTTAGTAGCATCTGAAATGGTGCACTCTACTACAAAATCAACCAGTATTTGAGCTTTGATAGTTGGCCAAGATTGAAAATGAATATCAAATTTGGTTAACTCAATTGCCCTTTTTGCCACTCTTTTGGAGGTATCTGGTCAGTGAAGAATTGTCTTGATGCATTGATCAGTGAGGAGAGTAATTGTGTGCCCCTGAAAATAAGGTCGGAGTTTTCTAGCTATAATCAACAAGGCATAGATTAGTTTTTCTAATTTAGTATACCTTATTTCTGCATTCCTCAAGACTCTGCTTATATAGTAGATCAGCTTCTGAACTTTAGCTTTTTTCCTGACCAACACAGCTTCAATAGCTATGAGAGATACAGTAAGGTACAAGAGCAGCTCTTCTCTAGGCTCCGATTTGGCTAGTAGTGGGGGCGAACTGAGATAGCTCTTTAATTTTTCAAGGTCTTGCTGACACTCGAGAGTCCAGTTGAAGTTCTTGGACTGCTTGAGTACTTGCAAGAAGGGCATACAATGCCCTACTGACCTTGATACGAAGCAATTCATGGCCGCCACCTTGCTTGTAAGGTGTTGAATCTCTTTTATTACTTTTGGTGTAGTCATTTCCTCGATGGCTCTGATCTTCTCTTTGTTAGTCTTAATGTCGTGGCTTGACACTATGAACCCTAAAAACTTTTTTGAGGTCACTCTGAAAGTATATTTTGTAGGATTCAACTTCATCTTGTACTTTTGGAGGGTTGCTGAAGGTCTCCTCAAGATCGATAATATGATTTGGAGAAGATCGGTTTTTAACCAGCATATCATCTACATAGACCTCTATGTTTCAGCCGATCTTCTCTTTAAAGATCTTATTTACCAAATGCTGGTAGGTTGCTCCTGCATTTTTAAGCCCAAAGAGCATGATCTTATAACAATAAAGATCATAGTCAGTAATAAAAGTAGTCTTCTTCTCATCCTATGGTGCCATCCGAATTTGATTATATCTGGAGAAAGCATCCATGAAGGTGAGGAGTTCATATTTTGAAGTTGCATCCACTAGTTGATCAATCCTGAACAGAGGATAGCTGTCTTTTGGATAGGCTATGTTTAAATCTATGAAGTCTATACACATCCTCCATTTGTCATTTGCTTTTTTAACAAGAACAATATTTGCAATCAAGTTTGGATAAAGTACTTCTAGAATAAATCCCGTCTTAAGGAGCTTGTCAACCTCATCCATTATAGCCTTCTGCCTCTTTGGTGCAAAACTACATTTCTTCTATTTCACTGGCCATGATTTAAGATCCACATTCAGACGGTGTTCCATGACCTCTGCATCAATCCCGGGCATATCTGCAGACGTCCAGGTGAAGACATCAATATTTCTTTGCAAGAATGTGATGAGCTACTTTCTAACATCTCCTTTCAGATTTGAGCTAATCTTCATAGTATGTTCTTCATTTCCATCATTCAAAGGAATCTCTTCAACATCATCGATGGGTTCTCCTCTTTCTTCAGATAAATCA
Organism: Cocos nucifera; assembly: GCA_006176705.1. NCBI lineage: Eukaryota > Viridiplantae > Streptophyta > Magnoliopsida > Arecales > Arecaceae > Cocos > Cocos nucifera. Next base: position 29,857 of record QRFJ01002113.1, on the reverse strand, counting down.
TCATGAGCATTAAACCCGTCCATCAGATAAGGGTTTGCTTATTTTTCCCTCTATAAGGCAATACTATAGCAGTACCGAGCTAGTGCCTAATCTCCTCTAACCTCCCCAACTCCATGCCTTATTGAAAACTTCATTCTCAGGTAGTAAGTAGAAACCATGGCTTGAAGTGCATTCAAAATAGGTTGGCCAAGGATTGCATTATAGGCAGAAGGGGCTTTGACTACTGAAAAATGGATTTATGTCTTAGATTGCCTTGGGTATCGGATGGCTACCATAGACAATGTTATTATTCCTTCCACTAACACTGCATTACCCATGAATCCTACTAATGGAGAATTCATCAGATCCAGCTTATCATTGGATATGGACATTTTGGAGAAAGTATCATAAAATAAGACATCAGCAGAGCTTTCATTATCAATTAAAATACGGCGTACATCATAATCAGCAATATTTAAGGTAACTACAACCACATCATTATGTAGAAGCTAAACTCGCTGAGCATTTTCTTCAGTGAAAGTGATGGACTCTTCAATCCGCTGCTTCTTTGCTGGCTCTGCTGACCTGCCATCCTCCCCTTGTTGATGCCCCCCAATGATAGTGTTGATGACCCTAAGGGGGCTGATCTCCTTGCAGCTCATCCTGCCACGAAGATTCAGGCTATGGCAGGGCTCTTGGATAATCTTTTCTCCTCTCAGATTGGTGCTTTATAAATCAATTCAGCCAACCTCTTCTAATTAGTGCCTCGATCTCATCCTGAAGCTGGATGCACTCTTCAATGTCGTGATGATGGTCATGATGGTAGAGGTGAAGGAAAAATCCTATTTTTTCTGACATAGGATCATTCAGATCTGATTAGATCTGAAGAAATATTTTAAAATTTTTTTTCTATAATCCTAATCAAATCTGAGACATCTTGGATCTGATCCTAAAGATCTAATATTATATAATAAAATAAAATAAAATCTAATTTAATTTCATACCTTGTATTTGGGTAATCAGATTATCCTATGATGATCCTGAGGTTCTAGAAGGAGCCACGCATGTGGGCAGTGTCCACTCGGGTAGGAAGAAGGCCTCTACCAATGTTCACTCGGGTAGGAACTAGAGGTCTTCTCCTTCTAAATCACCTCTTCAAAAATTAGATCTGGATCTGATCTTGAAGTTCTTCAAAACTTCTTTGAAGAAGCAGCAGTAGTCTCTTTCAGCAATGTTGCCTTCTTCCTGATCTAGGTGCCTTTCTTCCTTGGATTGCACTTGAACCCATGCCCAACTCTTTTGGGCATGGAGAGGAGAGAGAGAGGATCAAAGTGAGGCATGGAAGAGAGGAGGGCAGCCTTGCAGTGTGGTGAAAAGAAAAGGCTCCTCAACCATAGGCGCAAACAGGGTTTAAATAGACCCTATTGTGCCATGCAGTGCCACATCATCCAGGCCAATTAAAGGCCTTCATTCAATCAAATCTAAATCTAATTGATGGGATGATGTCATCTGATCCAATCAGATGAGAGTCTCTCAAAAATCCATATAGGTGGTGCCAACACTAGATAAATCCAAAAGTCTTTAGCGCTTGGGTGTTTGAATCTATCATGAAATCCTGAAGTCCCATCTGTATGGGACTCCATCTCTTATCCACATCAGGTGCATGCCTAGGGTGGCATGTGCCCTCTCTCTTGCCTCTTTAAGCTGGGGGACAAGAGCCCTAGGTGCTTTCCTAAAGGCATATGACACATGGCCCTATGTCCAAGTGTTCAGTGTCAACTATTGACCTATGTCCAGAAATAGGAATTAGCAGGTGACAGAAATTAGTAGGTGTTGTTTTAAATCCATCAAATGAATTAAGACAATCCATTTTTGATTTGGACAAGCTCTAGTCAGACTAAGATAAGGTTCCTGAGTGAGTCAAAATAAATTTGGCTCAGTCGAGATGAACCAAAATGATTACAAAAGGAGAATGTTAGGCTCAATCATGTGCTAGCATGATTTTCTTAAACCTAATTGGATCTAATCCAAATTAATTGAATTAGGTTAATCTAATTGATGACATCCAGACTCAAACCATTGTTTGTATGATCCAATTAGATTCAGTTCCATATGGTAATAAGATATGTCGCGATCTCTATCATTGACTATTGAAAATTATGTCCCAAAGCCAATCATCGACCTGTTGATGGTTGAACTATTTTATAATTATAATTAATTTATTAATTAATAAAAATATTTTGACATCTTTTTTATTATAAGTTTACATCCTCTAAAGAACTCCATTACTATGATGAAGTTCTTAGGACTGTTTAGTTTCAATAAAGAGAGGATTTATTGATTAGTCCTTAAATGGATTCATGATCAAATGATAGACTATTAATTAAGACAACAACATCTTTCGAGCATAGGTCGCTATATGCCATATAGGTTGATTATCCTCTTAACCAAGGAGTGTGGAGACACTAGTATGGCATACAGGTGAGATGTATGGGTACATCGTCATTGAACATGACCAACTCCAGAGCATTTTATATCAAAAATATCTCTGATGGAATATAGGTATAAGTATCCCTTAGAGCTGAGATCACCTTAGTGACTTGCAAGCAACTTACTATGCTTTGGTATCAGACTAACTAAATTTCTAATTCAGTAATGAAAGGCTTCTAGGCATAGTCAAGTACTTGCGAAGTCAGAGTATGATCAAGATGGAATTGACCACTCCAAGAGTTGGAGAAGAATGTATCACTATATTTCAATATAGCAAAACCTTGGTCAGGGTAATCCATCAAATGAATTTGATATTTTGAAATACAATGTGGACAACCTAATCAGAGTTGATAGTTGAACTCTGAGGTGTTCTACGAGCATTGTGGTCAAGGGGATGAATTATATGGAAACAATATCCGCATGGGTTTTAAGGATGGTGTTCTACACCTTCGATCTATCCGATCATCGGATATCATTGCTACATGGTCACTTTGATTGATATAAAAATTTATTCCTATGCTATCTACTTAGGTTCGGACCTATGAGGTTACACACATTAGAGCTTACGATCTAATTGGATGGTTGATCAATGATTAAGATTCATTCTAGGGTTAAACAATCAATACGATTGGTGTTTAACCTAGTGCAATTATTGTAGGAGGATCGATTAGAAATTGAATTACTAATTGGCTTAATTTGATTAAGCTAATAAGGTGATATTAAATCTAATTAAATATGATTTAATTAAATTTAGTTTGGACTTGATTGGATCAAATCCAATTGGTTTATTGGATAAGCCAAGTGTAAGGAAGAACTAGTCCTAGTCTAACCAGGATTCAGATTAACCTAATTTTCTAATTTAATTAGAAAATAAATCATAATTAGATATGATTTAATCTAATTTAATTAAGTTCTTAAATGGTTTATGATCTTATTTAATTAGGTTGGTTTTATCTTGATTTTATTTGGTTAAAAAATCTTGTTTGACCAAGTCAAAATAGGAGTCCTAGTGTGACTAGAACTCCCTATCACTTGTGCCACTTAATCTTCATGCCCCATGACCTTTTTGTTTTGTTTCTTATATAAAAATTCTCCACTCCCATGGCTTCTCACGTCCTCTTTCTCTCCTCCTTTTCTCATAAGGCAATTTGTTGCAAAACCAAATTGAAAGAGGAGTTTGTTTTGCTTAGGATTCTATGAGATAGAATCCTTGTTGACCAAAACACCTTCCCTTGAGTGCCACCCCCTCTTTTAATTAATTCTTCTCTTATTCCATGAAAATAATCTCTTTTTTTGTGCACCCTCCCTTTCTAGTCCATGTCAATAATTATGGAGGAGGCGCCCAAGAGTTGGGCACCCCAACAACTTTCCATGTTTGGATATTCCTAGTCTAGGATTTTGATCTAACTTGGACTCTTCTTTCTCTCTATTTATTGGATGAATTTTATTTTGATTTCTTTATAGAATATAGAGCTTTAGGAGAGGTTTGGGGTGTGCAAAAATTAGAGAAAGAGGGTCCTTGGGTGTGGGGTTTCCATAGGCACCAAACTAGGTGTCTAGATGAGAGAAAAGAGAAGAAGAAGAGGGTCTTCTTATAGGGCTATTTTATTTTTAATCTCTCCTTCTTTTTTTGAGTTTTTTTAAGAGAGTCTCAGATCAGTAAACTCTCATCTTCCTTCTCATATTTTGGATAGTCTAAATTTTAAAGAAGAAAGTATCGGATCGACCATCGAAGAAGGATCAGCACAATACTAGCATGCTGTGCTAATTTCCTACATCGGACTTCAGATCAGAGATCGTAGGCTCGTGTGGATGACTCCTAGAGACTGGACATGTGTGCGGCTTATGACATCATCCTCAAGCTCAGATCAGTAAGTTAGAATGTCTAACTTGCTCAGATAATAGATATGATCTATAAACTTCATACATGCATTTGATGTAGTGTAGATTTAGGTTGATTTGATCAACCTTTTACTTTCTTATTTGATTTTAATTTTTAATTTAATATCATGCCTTAATCATATAATAGATCTAAGATCTAGATATTTATATATTTATTTAAATAAATATTTGATTTATTTAAGTCTTTCACTACATGATCTTGAAAAAATTTTCAAGATCTACCTATAAAATCTTAGATCGTGTTCCTTCAATTGGTATTAGAGCAAGATTGTTATTACATGATTTTTATGCATATTTAGATTATTTCTTAGATTAGATCTAATTTATAATCTAATTATTAAATCTAAAAAAAAATTCAGATCTCACGAACTACCATAAGGTTGTCCTAGTTCGTGTTGATTTGACTCAAATCATAAATTTATTAGATTTGATCTAATTTTATTTATGATTTAATAGATTTAAAATAGTTTTAGATATGAAAATAAAATATTTTAGATTGCACGGACTGCTATAAGATTGTTCTACTATAGGGTTTACCCCTTACAGTAAATAGATTGTCCTAGTACATACTGATCTAAAATATTGATCATAAAATTTTAGATTAGATCTAAAAAATTTTATGATCTGATTAAAAATATTTTAATCTGGTTTTAATTTTCATAAATATATTAGATTTGATCTAGGAAGATTTATGATTGATTATTATTGAAACTATTTCAATTACATGAACCTATTTAGATTAGATCTAAAGTAGATTCATGTTTTTGTTACTTACATATTGATTATGAATCAAACATGCAACTTGGTTCATAGAACCATGTTGTAAAAATATTTTACAAACATGAAAACTATTTTCGAAAAGCCAAACCCCAACCCTCAGCCCAAAACTTAATTAAGAATTAAGAAGTTGTTTGATTAGGTTCTAGGATTGTAAATTGAAGATCCTATGACACGAATCATAACACATTAGGTTAATCTGTTAGTGGAGATTAGATCGATTAATTGGGTTAGACCTAGAGTTAGATTAAAAAATGGATTTAATTAGAGAATTGACTAAATCTAATCAATTGTTGTCTTAGATTAGATCAAGGATTCTCTAGATCAATTGCAATAGTTGTAGTTGGTCAAGTCCATGTCTTTAACAAGACCCAAGATAGACTTGATTCTTGGCTACGCAATCTAGCATGAACTGTTAGGTTGATCTAATTGAAACTAATTAAATCAGTTGGTATCTAAGATAAATCAGATCAGTGGTTTTTAATTGGCAGTCCGCTTACCTGGCCATTTCTGATGGTGTCTAAGGCAAGCCTGGCAGACTCTTCTACTGATCGAACTTACCTGGCCTCTTGGTAAGATTATATTTTGATCAAATAACTTAACTATTCGAGCTAATCCATGTCAGCTAGGTAAATCAGTTTGACTGATTTAGGAGCTCCTAGACCAATCTATTAATGGTCTTCCTTAAGTTGACTTGGTGAAGTTAGTGGGAGGATCATGATAAGCTGGTTAATCTGACCTACTTGCTTCTATAAATTATATCCTCTAAAATTATTAGGTTCTTAAAATGAAATAGTTATATGATAACTAGATCATAGCCTTCCATTAAAGTGGATGATAATGGGTCCATCAATTGGATAATCATTGGGGGCCCAAAGGCCTGGTGCTTATCGATTGATAGAACTATCATTCATTATATGATCTGTTGGATACATCTTTTTAAATGGTCGTCAAGTGGGCCAACCAATGTTGAGCCTGATCATTCATTGGTTGGATGGGCCAAGTATGGTCATGTTAATGGTTGGACCTAACTGGATCCTTTTCTGAGAAGGGCAAAGCCAACTAATCCGGACCTGGAGCAAAATTTAATTACTAAAAATTATTTAAAAAAATAGTTGGTTATGAACCTACCCTTAGATTTATATGGGTGGACCAACCAAAGTCGGGCTTATGTACAGTCTATGTGGATTCTAGTACCCACTAAAAAATTAGGATAATTTCTCAAATTTGAGGTAGAGGCTACCAATTCGAATACAATAGTGAGAGAAAGCTTTGATTAAAGTTCAAATCTTTAGGTTTAATGAATCAATTACTAATTAAGTTTTGATTTTTCTTGGTACAGACATGGCCACTTTTTTATCGCTCTGATCATTATTGAATAATGATAAGTTGGTGGGACCCAACTTCGATAGCTGGTATCGAAAGTTGAAGATTATCCTAGAGCATGAATGGATCCTATATGTGCTGACGGATCCTACACCTGAGGAGCTAGCTGCCAATGCATATGGAACAGTCAGAGACACTTATCAGAAGTGGCTCAGTGACTGAACCACAATGTGCTGCATTATACTGGCTATGATGAGCAATGAGTTCAATCGCAGGTTTAAGACAGCTCAGCCAAATGAAATACTCCAAGTATTGGAGGATTCTTTTAGCACACTCGATGATGTTGAGAGGCACAAGACTAGTTGCGCCATCTCCAATGCTAGAATGTTGGATGGAGCCTCTATCACTGATCATGTACTGTATATGATCGAGCTGATAGAGCGCTTGAGCAAACTCGGCTTGCCCTTGCATGAACAACTTGGAAAAGATGCAATACTGAACTCGCTGCCAAAGTCCTATCTCCCTTTCCTTACTAATTATAGAATGACAAAGCCTAAAGTAAACTACCAAGACTTACTGGGGTTACTTCAGAACTTTGAGAAGGATCACCAGCTCCATAAAGAGTCGGTGAACTTAGTGGGAGGTTCGTCTTCTGGTTCTCGATCCTTTAGGAAAGAAAAGAACAAAAAAAAAAATAAAGAAGGTGCAAGTTCAGGCTAGGACATCAGTGCAGGGCCAGACCAGGAAGATCAAGCCCGATAAGAGTCAAGTGAATGCTTCTTTTGCAAGAAGTAAGGGTGCTGGAAGAGGAACTGTCCTCAGTACATTGCCTCCCTAGATCCAAACAGGTAGAGAAAGAAGCAAGCTATTGCTGGGCAAGGTATTTATATGATAACTTCTTGCAATTTCTTTATTTATGATATTACTGATTGGATATTGGATACCGATAGCCCTTACCATATTTGTAATTCATTGTAAAGGTTGCAGGTCAATAGAAGATTCAAGCAAGGTGAGAGATTCTTAAACATTGGAGATGGATGACTAGTTTCAGTTCTAGCTTTAGAAATTTTGAAACTTATATTTGAATCTCATACTGTTGTTCTTAGTGATTGATATTTTTGTCCTAGTTTTTTTTTAAATATCATTTCTGTAGGCCTTTTGGCCATAAACAATTATGAAATTTCAATAAAGAAATGAGTTTGTAATGTCATTATGAATGGTGTTACTGCTTTCTGTGGACAATTGAACAATGGTGTATATATGTTATCACAATCTGTTAATGTAGTCAATTCTACTGGCAAGCACCCTAGATTAGATAGTGTATCAGATATCTACTTATGGCACTGTAGGCTAGGTCATATAAATAAGAACAGAATAAATAGGTTGACTCTAGAGGGAATCCTCAAAGTCAATGATTGTGAATCACTTCCAACTTGTGAGTCCTATTTTCTTGGTAAAATGATCAAGTCATCTTTTACTAAAAAAGATGAGAGAGCCAATGAGCTCTTAGGTCTAGTACATATTGATGTATGTGGACCAATGAGCACAAGTATCAGAGGTGGATATATTTACTTCATCACTTTCATAAATGATCTATCCAGATATGGATATGTCTATCTGATGAAATATAAGTCGAATTCTTTTGAAATGTTCAAACGATTCCGAAGTAAAGTAGAAAAATAAACTGGAAAAAGTATTAAAACTCTTTGATCTGATCGAGGAGGAGAATACCTTTTTAGTGACTTTATCATATATCTTGGAGAGAATGGAATTCTCTCCCAATGGACTCCTCCTAGAACACCACAGCATAATGGTATGTCTGAAAGGAGGAATTGGACTTTTTTAGACATGGTCCGATCCATGATGGGATTTGCCAGCTTATCGATATCCTTTGGGGGATATGTACTCGAATCGGCTTGTTATCTATTAAATAGGATCTAAGTAAGTCTGTAGTTAAACCCTATATGAGATATGTATAGGGCGTAATCCAGCACTTTCACACCTTAGGATTTGAAGGTGCCCAGCTTATGTCAAACGGTTAGTTATAGACAAACTTGGACCTAGGTCTGATAAGTGTACATTCATAGGATATCCAAAAGAGACCAAAGGATATTATTTCTACCATGCTAATGAACAAAAGGTGTTCGTCAGCCTTAGGGCAACCTTTTTGAAAAAGAAGTTCTATGATGAAGGAACTATTGCCTCTAAGGTTGAACTTGACGAAGTTCAATAGGTAGAAAATTTGACATAGAATGTTGAACCTAAGTCGGATTTGTTCAGATCAGATTCAAAGCCTAGTGAACCCGCACCATTAAGACGATCAGATAGAGTACCGCACTATCCAGATAGATACTATGAATTCTTGATCCAGGATGGTGATCCCATCGAACTTGATGAGAATGATGAGGACTTGATCACTTATATGGATGTGATGCAGAGATCCGATTTTGAGAAATAGCTAGAAGGCATGAGATCTGAAATGAATTTCATGAAGGTCAATGATGTTTGAACATTAGTTGACCCACCTGAAGGGGTTAAACCCATTGGGTGTAAATGGATCTTCAAAAGAAAGAGGGGCATAGATGAAAAGATGGAGACTCATAAAGTCCGTCTGGTTGTCAAGGGGTATCGTCAATGTTATGGTATTGACTATAATGAGACATTCTTTTCTATGGTAATGGTCAAGTCTATTCGGATCATGCTTGCCATTGCTGCCCATCTGGACTATGAGATCTGGCAGATGGATGTGAAGACAGCTTTTCTAAATGGAAAGCTGATCGAAGAGATGTATATGATACAATCTAAAGGGTTCACATCCACAGATGAGTCCAAGGTGTGCAAGCTTTAGAGATTCATTTATGGATTGTAGCAGGCATCTTGGAGTTGGAACATGCATTTTGATAAAGTGATCAAAACATATGGCTTCATTAAGAACGAAGAAGAATCCTGCATTTACAAATGGATAAATGATCCAGCAGTGGTATTTCTTATTTTGTACATGGATGACATTCTCTTAATCGAAAATGATATCCCCACACTACGAGGAATAAAAGTCTGGTTGTCATCACAGTTCTCCATGAAGAACTTGGATGAAGCATCCTACATCCTAGGGATTAAGATGTATAGGGATACATCTAAAAGGATGCTTGGTATATCCTAGTCCACGTACATAGAAACTATGCTGAAGAGGTTCAACATGGAGAATTTCAAAAAGGGCTATCTTTCGATAGGCCAAGAAATTTTTCTCTCTAAGAAGGATTGTCCGACAACTCCTGAAGAGAGAGAGCATATGAGTAGAATCCCATATGCTTCGACAGTGGAGTCTATTATGTATGCAATGATATGTACGAGAGCAGATGTGGCATACTCACTAGGAGTGGTGAATAGATACCAATCTGACCCTGGAGAAAATCATTGGAAGATGGTTAAAACCATCCTTAAGTATTTGTAAAATACTAAGGACCAATGGTTGGTTTATGGTGAGTCAGATCTGAAGCTTGTGGGATTTACAGACTCCAGCTTTCAATCTAACCATGATGACAATAAAAGTGTATCGGGATATATCTTTACTCTAAATGATGGAGTCATATGCTGAAAAAATTTCAAGCAGCATACAGTGGCTGATTCTGTTTGCAAAGTAGTGTACATGGCAGCATAAGATACAGCAAAAAAAGCTGTGTGGCTGATAAAGTTCATCATCGAGCTCAGAGTAGCACACTCCATTGATGGTCCAGTCCTACTCTACTACGACAGCACTAGTGCCATAGCTCAAGCAAAAAAATTGAAGGCACACCAGCGGACAAAGCATATTCTATGCCGCTTTCATTTGGTCCATGAGATCATGGATCGTGGTGATGTCGACCTTTAGAAGATCGATGAAAAAGAGAACCTAGCCAACGCACTAAAGCCCTGGCAATCAAGAAGTTCGACAACCATAAGTCAAAGATGGATATTAGATACTATGCCAATAGATTTAGGATAAGAGAGAGTTGTTGGGAATTATTTCCCAAAACCAATCATCAGCCTTTTGACTATTAAGCTATTTTATAATTATAATTAATTTATTAATTAATAAAAATATTTTGGCATCTTTTTCATCATAAGTTTACATCTTCTAACGAACTCCATTATTGTGATGAAGTCCTTAGGATTGTTTTATTTCGATAAAGAGAGGATTTATCGATTAGTTCTTAAATGGGTTCATGACCAAATGATAGGCTATTAATTAGGACAACAGCATTTATCGAGTATAGGTCACTATATGCCATATAGGTTGGTTGTCCTCTTAACCAAGAAGTGTGGAAATACTTGTATGGCATATAGATGAGATATATGGGTATATCTTCATTGAACGTGAACAACTCTAGAGCATTCTACTGTCGAGAATGCCTCTGATGGAATATAGCTATAAGTATCCCTTAGACCTGAGATCACCTCAATGACTTGCAAGCAACTCACTGTGCTTTGGTACTAGACTAACTGAATTTCTAATTCAGCAACAGAAGGCTTCTGGGCATAGTCAAATACTTGTAAATTTGGAGTGTGATCAAGATGGAATTGACCACTCTAAGAGTTGGAGAAGAATGTATCACTGTATTTCAATATAGCAAAATCTTAGCCAAGATAATCCATCAAATGGATTTGATATTTTGAAATACAATGTAGACAATCTGATTAGAGTTGATAGTTAAACTCTGAGGTATCCTACGAGCATTGTGGTCAAGAGGATGAATTATATGGAAACTATATCCGCATGGGTTCTAAGGATGGTGTTCTACACCTTTGACCTATCTGGCCATCGGATATCATTGCAAGATGGTCACTTTGATTGGTACAGTAATTTATTTTTGTGCTATCAACTTAGATTCAGACCTATGAGATCACATACATTAGAACTTACGATCTGATCGGATGGTTGATCAATGATTAAGAATCATTCTAGGGTTAAACAATCAATACGATTGATATTTAACCTAGTGCAAGTATTGTAGGAGGATCGATTAGCAATTAAATTATTAATTAGCTTAATTTGATTAAGCCAATAGTTTGAGATTAAGTCTAATTAAATATAATTTAATTAGATTTGGTTTGAACTTGATTGGATCACATTCAATTGGTTTATTGGATAAGCCAAGTGCAAGGAAGAACTAGTCCTAGTCAACTAGGATTCGGATTAACCCAATTTTCTAATCTAATTAAAAAATAAATTAGAATTAAATCTAATTTAATCTAATTTAATTAAGTCCTTAAATGGGTTAGGGTCTTATTTAATTGGGTTGGTTTAATCTTGATTTTATTTGGTTAAAAGATCTTGTTTGACCAAGTCAAAATAGGAGTCCTAGTGTGACTAAGACTCCCTATCACTTATGCCACTTAATCCCCATGCCCCATGCCTTTTTTGTTTTATTTCTTATGTGAAAATTCTCCACTTCCATGGCTTCTCATGCCCTCTTTCTCTCCTCCTTTTCTCATAAGGCAATTTGTTGGAAGACCAAGTCAAAAGAGGAGTTAGTTTCGCTAAGGATTCTATGAGATAGAATCCTTGTTGACCAAAACACCTTCCCTTGAGTGCCACCCCCTCTATTAATTAATTCTTCTCTTATTCTATGAAAATAATCTTCTTTTTTGTGCACCCTCCCTTTCTGGTCCATGCCAATAATTGTGGAGGAGGCACCCAAGAGTTGGGTGCCCCAACAACTTCCCATGTTTGGATGTTCCTAGTATAGGATTTTGATCTAACTTGGACTCTTCTTTTTCTCTATTTATTGGATGAATTTTATTCTAATTTTTTTATGAAATATAGAGCTTTGGGAGAGATTTGGGGTGTGCAAAAATTAGTGAAAGAGGGTCCTTGGGTGTGGGGCTTCCATAGGCACCAAACTAGGTATCTAGGTGAGAGAAAAGAGAAGAAGAAGAGGGTCTTCTTCTAGGACTGTTTTATTTTCAATCTCTCCTCCTTTTTTTAAGTTTTTTTCTAAGAGAGTCTCAAATCAGTAAACTCTTATCTTTCTTGTCATATTTTGGAGAGTCTAAATTTCAAAGAAGGAAGCATCGGATCGATCATCGAAGAAGAATCAACACGGTACTAGCATGCTATGCTGATTTCCTACATCGAACTTCAGACAGATGTAGGCTCGTGTGATGACTCCTAGAGGCCTAACCGTGTGTGGCTCATGACATCATCGTCAAGTCTAGATCAGCAAGTTAGAATGTCTAACTTGCCAGATAATAGATATGATCTATAAACTTCATACCTGCATTTGATGTAGTGTAGATCTAGGTTGATTTGATCAATCTTTTACTTTCTTATTTGATTTTAATTTTTAATTTAATATCATGCCTTAATCATGTAATAGATCTGAGATCTAGGTATTTACATATTTATTTAAATAAATATTTAATTTATTTATGTCTTTCACTGTAAGATCTTGAAAAAGTTTTTAAGATCTATCTATTAAATCCTAGATCTAGTTCCTTCATTGACATCAACGAAACATCTTTCGATAGACCAAAACTTTTCTGATTCATATAATTAGAATGATTGATCATGTAAATCATTCTAATTGCTCCCAAAATCCATCAGTGATACCTAGCAGATATGGTGGCAACCCATCAGAATCGAAAGCAAACCTCTAGGTGCAACTAACTATGTGATTGAGTTCTTCTATCTTGAGCCTCGACTGGATTAGGGTTAAGATGAACTCATCAAACCCAATATCTATCATATGAATTAATCATTCGATTTGGGTTCAATGTGACACTCTAATAGAAACTCTTTCTATTATCTTTACTCTGACATGGCCATGGGCTTATAGACTCAATATGATGATTATCATAAGGTTGTTCCTCATCTACCGAGGTAGATAGATCTCCTATTAGTGTAATACAATTCCTACAATAAACATGCTATAGCCAACATACACCTCAAAGTTCTAAATGGCTAGAAGACCGAGTTATGGTGTAGTCAAACTATAACACCCTCAAGGTAAACTGTCGATGCACCTTAGGTCAAAGAACCAGACACACCACTGCAGCCTCGAGCCAGTCATCGACGAAAAGGTAGACTTCCTTATGACTGCTCGAGGTGGTCACGCTCAGTGTCCTTGTTCTCTAACGAGTACCTATACTCTCACTCTGGTGTCTTCATACCATAGACTCAAGATACATCTATCCTAAGAAGACGATCGTACACCAACCTTCTGAATTGATCACCATCCTTATGATGATCCTATGATCGAGAGCTGTTTATGAGTTAATTATGAAAATTCATGTCTTAAATTTTTAACTCTTGAAAATATGAATTGTCATTACTATTAAATCAAAAGATATATCATAGATACTTTAAATACATACTATGATAGAAAATAATTTTTTTATTAATTTATAGTCAAAATTATAAAATTATCCTTAGAAGTGTATTACAAGTGTTTAGCCAATCTGGCTTCTAGGGCACACATCTAACAAACTCCCACTTGATCTAAAGCCAATTATCTACAAATCTAAGTCCCATCTTCTTAAGGTGGGCTTCGATCTTCTACTAGCTCAATGGCTTTGTCAATAGGTCAGCAGCATTGTCTGTAGTGTTGACTCTCTTAACCTCGATGTATTCCTTCTCGAGATAATCGCGGATGAGGTGGTATCGCTGCTCGATGTGCATAAATTTTTAGTGAGATCTTGACTCCTTAGCTAGGGCTATGGTGCCATTGTTATCATAGTATAGAGGAATGGCATCCAATGGCACCACTCTGAGCTCTGCAGCAAACTTTTTATACCAGAATATCTTCTTTGCAGCCTCCGACATAGCGATGTGCTCTGCTTCCATGGTGGAGTCTGCTATCACCATCTTCTTGGAACTCTTCCAACTAACAGCTCCATCATTATAAATAAATAGACTTTCAGATGTCGACTTTCGATCATCTATGTCGGGCATAAAATTCGAGTCTATATACCCCTGGACCTTGAGTTCTCCATTACCAAAGACTAGAAACATATCCTTTGTCCATCTCAAATACTTAAGGACTTGGTTTATCCAATAAACTAATTGAACTTGATCCAATCAAGCCCAAACCAAATCTAATTAAATCATATTTAATTAAACTTAATCAAAGCTCTCTGACTTAATCAAATTAAGCCAATTAGCAATCTAATGCTAATCGATCCCCCTATAATACTTGCACTAGGTTAAACACCAATCGTATTGATCGTTTAACCCTTGAACGATTCTTAATCGTTGATCAACCATCCGATGAGATCATGAGCTCTAATGTATGTGATCTCATAGAGCCGAATCTAAGCTGGTAGTATATGAATAAATTTCTATACCAATCAAAATAATTATCTAGCAATAGTACCCGACGATCGGATAGGTCAAATGTGTAGAACAATATTCTTAGAACCCATGTGGATATAGTTTTCATATAATTCATTTTCTTAACCAAAATGCTCATAGGACACCTCAGAGTTCAACTGTCAACTCTGATAAGGTTGTTCACATTGTATTTCAAAATATCAAATCTATCTGATGGATTGTCCTGACTAAGGTTTTGCTATATTGAAATCAAATGATACATTTTTCTCCAACTCTTGGAGTGGTCAATTCCATCTTGATCACACTCTAACTTCGTAAGTACTTGATTGTGCCCAGAAGTCTTTCGTTACTAAATTAGAAATTCAATTAGTTTGATACCAAAGCATAGTTAGTTGCTTGCAAGTCACTGAGGTGATCTCAGGTCTAAGGGATACTTATACCTATATCCCATTAGAGACATTCTCGATAGTAGAATGCTCTAGAGTTGGTCACGTTCAATGATGATGTATTCATACATCTCACCTGTATGCCATACCAGTGTCTCCATATACCTTGGTTAAGAGGACAATCAACCTATATGGCATACAACAACCTATGCTCGATAGTTGCTGTTGTCCTAATTAACAGCCTATCATTTGATCGTGAACTAATTTAAGGACTAATCGATAAATCCTCTCTTTATCGAAGCTAAACAGTCCTAAGGACTTCATCATAATAATGGAGTTTGTTAGAAGATGAATACTTTGTGATAAAAAATGCCAAACATATATTTTATTTATTAATAAATCAATTACAAATATAATGCAGCTCAACCGTCAACAGACTGATGATTGACTTTAGGACATATTTTTCAACAACTCGCACTTATCCTAAAGCCACTCGACAAAGTATCTAATATCCATCTTTGACTTGTGGTTGTCAAACTTCTTTATCGCCAGGGCTTTAGTGAAGAGATCGATCAGGTTCTCCTTTCCATCAATCTTCTAAAGATCGACAGCACCTCGATCCATGATCTTCCAGATCAGGTGGAAGCAGTGCAAGATGTGCTTCATCCACTATTGTGCCTTTGGTTCCTTCGTTTGAGCTGTGGTACTAGTCTATCATAGTAGAGCAGGACCGAATCATCTAGGGAGGATGCTACTTCAAGCTCGGTGATAAACTTCCTCAGCCACACAGCTTCCTTCACGACATCTGATGCTACGATATACTTTGATTTGCAAATAGAGTCTACCACAGTATGCTGCTTGAAACTCTTCTAGTAGATAGCTCCATTATTTAGAGTAAAGATATATCCTGACACACTTCTACTGTCATCATAGTCAGATCGAAAGTTGGAGTTTGTAAACTCCATAAGTTTCAGATATGACTCGCCATAAACTAACCATCAATCCTTAGTATTTCTCAAATACTTAAGGATGGTTTTAACCACTTTCCAATGGTTTTCTCCAAGGTTAGACTGGTATCTACTCACTACTCCTAGTGAGTATGCCACATCTGATCTCATACATGTCATGGCATACATGATAGATCTCACTGTCAAAGCATATGCGACTCTACTCATATGCTCTCTCTCTTCAAGAGTTGTTGGACAATCCTTCTTAGAGAGAGAAATTTCATGGCCTATCGAGAGATAGCCCTTTTTGAAATTCTCCATGTTGAACCTCTTTAGCATAGTATCTATGTACGTGGATTGGGATAATCCAAGCATCCTTTTAGATCTATCCTTATAGATCTTCATCCCTAGGATGTAGGATGCTTCACCCAAGTCCTTCATAGACAACTATGATGACAATCAGACTTTTATTTTCTACAATACAGGGATGTTATTCTCGATTAAGAGAATGTCATCCACGTACAAGACAAGAAATACCACTACTAGACCATTTGTCCATTAGTAAATGCAGGGCCCTTCTCCATTTTTGATGAAGCCATACGTTTAAATCACCTTATCAAAATGCATGTTGTAACTCTGAGATGCTTGCTTCAATCCATAAATGGATCTTTGAAGCTTGTACACCTTGGACTCATTTGTGGATGTGAACTCCTCAGATTGTATCATATACACCTCTTTGGTTAGCTCTCCATTTTGAAAAGTTATCTTCATATCTATCTGCCAGATCTCATAGTCTAGATAGACAGCTATCGCAAGCATTATCCGAATGAATTTAAGCATTGCCATAGGGGAGAACATCTCATCATAGTTAATACCATAACATTGATGATACCCCTTGGCAACCAGATGGGCTTTATAGGTTTCCACCTTTTCATCTACGTCTCTTTTCCTTTTGCAGACTTATTTACACCCAATGGGTTTAACCCCTTCAGGTGGGTCAACCAATGTCTACACATTGTTGACCTTCATAGATTCCATTTTGGATTTCATGGCCTCAAGCCATTTCTTAGAATCGGATCTCTACATAGCATCCATATAAGTGATCAGATCCTCATCGTTCTCATCGAGTTCAATGGGATCACCATCCTGGATCAAGAAATCATAGTATCTATCCGAATGATGCAATACTCTATCAGATCATCTTAATGGTGCTGATACACTAGGTTTTGGATCTAATCTAATCAAAGCCAACTTAGATTTGGCTATAGGTGTCGGTTTTTCTACCTACTAAACTTCATCAAGTTCATCCTTAGAGGCAACAGCTCCTTCACCAAGAAACTTCTTTTTCAAAAAGGTTGTCTTAAGGCTAACGAACATCTTTTGTTCTTCAGCATGGTAGAAATAGTATCCTTTGATCTCTTTTGGGTACCTTATATGCATGCACTTGTCAGACCTAGGTTCAAGTTTATCTGTAACTAACCATTTAACATAAGCCGAGCACCCCCAAACCCTAAGGTGTGAAAGTGCTATCTTACATCCTATCCTTATCTCATATAGAGTCTTAACTACATACTTACTTGAAATCCTATTTAACAGATAATAAGTCAATTCGAGTGCATATCCCCAAAAGGATATCGACAAGCTGGCAAAATCCATCATAGATCGGATCATCTAACAGAGTCTGATTCCTCCTTTCAGGAACACCATTATGCTATGGTGTTCTTGGAGGAGTCCATTGGGAGAGAATCCTATTCTCTCCTAGATATGTGAGAAACTCATCGGAAAGATATTTTTCTCCTCGATCAGATTGAAGAGTTTCGATACTCTTTCCTATTTATTTTTCTACTTTACTTCGAAATCATTTGAATATTTCAAATGAATCTGACTTGTGTTTCATCAGATAGACATATCCATATCTGGATAGATCATCTATCAAAGTAAAGTAGAAATATCCACCTCTGGCACTTATGCTCATTGGTCCACATACATCGGTATGTACTAGACCTAGGAGCTCAGTGGCTCTTTCATCTTTTTCAGTAAAAGATGACTTGGTCATTTTACCAAGAAGACAAGATTCACAGGTTGGAAGTGATTCACTATCACTAACTTTAAGAATTTTCTCTTAAGTCAACTTATTTATTCTGTTCTTGTTTATATGACCTAGCCTACAGTTCCATAAATAGATATCTGACACACTATCTAATCTAGGATGCTTGCCAATTGAATAGACTATGTTAATAGGTTGTGATAGCATATACACACCATTATTCAAATGTCCATAGAAAATAGTAACACCATTCACAATGATATTACAAACTTGTTTCTTTATTGATATTTCATAATCATTTTTTGATCAAAAGGCCTACAGAAATAACATTCAAAAAAAAATTAGGATGGAAATGACAATCACTAAGAACAACGTATGGATCAAATCAAGTTTAAATTTCTAAAGCTAAACCTATCTCCTATCAATTCGAAACCTCTCTTTTAACGACTGAGGAAGAAAATTTTTCGACAGTTGTCAGATCTGATCAGATCAAGAGATATATTTCAAAAATTTTTCTCTTTGATCTCAATCAGATCTTGATATGTTTCAGATCTGATTCTTATTATTTTAATAAATAAAATAAAATAAGATAAATTAAATCAAATTTAATTTACCTGATTTGGGTAATCCTATTACCCTGTTGATGATCCTGTATTGCAGCGGAAGGTTCTGGATCTAGCCACGCAAGCGCCTGGCCTCTACCGGTATCCACTCGGGCTTGGATCTGGAGATCCTCTTCTTCTCTATCACACCTCCAAAAATCAGATCTGGATCTGATCTGGAGGATCTTCAAAACTCCTTTTGAAGATCAGCAGTCGTCCTTTTGCAGCAGCGCAGCCTTCTTGCTTTTGATCGCCTTTCTTTGATCTGGAATCGCACCAACCAAAGTCCAAAACTCCTTTTGGACGTGGAGAGCAGAGGGAGAAGAGTGGTTTGGCATGGAGGAAGAGGGGAGAGGCAGCCTTGGGGCATGGGGAATTTGATTCAATCAATCATTAATTTTGAGTTGGGCGCAGGGTCTTATTTATAGACTAAGTGATCCAACTCCTCTTCTTCCCAACCAATCACAACCCTTTGTGAAATCAGATCTAAATCTGATTGGTGGGAATAGAGTCCCCTGGATTCCTCCTTAGAGGGTGCCTAAGACCAGTCAAAGTTGGATTCTTAGTAGAACTCTAATTGGAATCCAAAAGGGAGGTGGAGTCCTTGTCCAACAAGGACTCCTAGGCGCCTCCAACTTGGGCACACGCCAAGGGTGGCGTGCGCCCTTCTCCTTGCCAGGTTCTGGCAGGGGGACAGGCCCCCACCAGCTCTCCAATAGGTGCATGACATGTGGTCAAAAGTCAAAGTGTCAATGGTCAACGTTTGACCAGTCAAAGGTAGACTTTTGACCAAAGTCAAAGAACAAGAAATGGCAGGTGACCAAAAATGGCAGGTAATGTCTTACAAAATAAGACAACCTTTTCTGACTTGGACAACCTCCAGTCAGACCATATGAAGGCCTCTGATTGAGCACAAACTCCTTTGGCTCAGTCAGGACAACTTATTTATGATAGTAAAAGAAGAACGTTAGGTTCAATCGAGTGCTAGCACGATTTCCTTGAACCTAATTGAATCTCATTCAGATCAATTGAACTAGATCAGTTCAATTGATGATCACCAGATTCAAACCCTTGTTTGTGTGACCCAGTTAGGTTCAGTTCTGTATGGTAATGGGATATGTCATGATCTCTATCATCGACATCATCGAAACTCCTTTCGATGGATCAGAACTCTTCTGATTCGAACAGCTAGAATGATCGATCATCTAAATCATTCTAATTGCTCCCAAAATCCACCAGTGACACCTAGCAGTATATGGTGGCAACCCATCAGAGCTGAATGCGAACCTCTTGGTGCAGCTACCTGTGTGATTAAGTTCTTCTATCTTGAGCCCCGATCAGATTAGGGTTAAGGTGAACTCGTCAAACCCTAGTCTCTGTCATATGATGTAATCATTCGATTCGAGTCCAATGTGAAAATCTAAATAGAAACTCTTTCTATTATTTCACTCTGCCATGGCCATGGGCTTCTGGACTTGATTCTCATGATCATCATAGGGCTGCTCCTCTACCACCGAGGTAGATAGATTCCATCTTGATGCAATCCAGTTCCTACAATGAACATGCTATAGCCAACATACACCTCAGGGTTCCATATGGCTAGGAGACCGAGTAATGGTGTAGTCAAACTATAACACCCTCAAGGTGAACTGCCGATGCATCCTCAGGTCAAAGAACCAGACACACTACTGCAGCATCGAGTCAGTCATTGACGAGAAGGTAGACTCCCTAATGACTACTCGAGGTGGTCACGCTCAGTGCCCTCGTTCTCTAACGAGTACCTGTACTCTCGCTCCGGTGTCTCCACACCGTAGACTCAAGACTCATCTACTAAAGAGAAGCGATTGTACACCAACCTTCCGGATCAATCACCATCCTCGTGATGATCCTATGGTCGGGAGCATGTTTATGAGTTAATAATGATTATTCATGTCTTAAATTTTCAACTCTTGAAAATATGAATTATCATTACCATTAACTCAAAGGATGTATCACAGACACTAAATACACATATGTGATAGAAAATAACCCATTTTATTGAATTATAGTCAAAATTATAATTTTGCCCCTAGAAGTGTATTACAAGTGTCAGCCAATTCTGGCTTCTAGGGCACATATATCTAACAATCTCCCACTTGTCCTAAAGCCAATTGGCTACAAGTCTAAGTCCCATCTTCTCAAGGTGGGCTTCGATCTTCTGCTGGCCCAACGGCTTTGTAAGTGGGTCTGCCACATTATCTGTGGAGTTGACTCTCTTGACCTCGAACGTAACCCTTTCTCGAAGGTAATCGCGGATGAGGTGGTATCGCCGCTCAATATGCTTGGATTTCTGGTGAGACCTCGGCTCCTTAGCAAGGGCTATGGCGCCATTGTTGTCGCAGTATAGAGGAATGGCATCTGATGGCATTACTCCAATTTCTGCAGCAAACTTCTTGTACCAGAATGCTTCCTTCGCAGCCTCTGATGCAGCGATATATTCTGCTTCCATGGTGGAATCTGCTATCACAGTTTGCTTGGAACTCTTCCAGCTGACAGCACCACCATTGCACACAAACAGACTTCCAGATGTCGACTTTCGATCATCTATATCGGACATGAAATCCGAGTCTGTGTATCCCTGGACTTGGAGTTCTCCATTACCAAAGACCAACATCATATCCTTAGTTCTTCTCAAGTACTTAAGGATACATTTCACAGAAGTCCAGTGTTCTTCACCTGGATTTGACTGATATCTGCTTGTGACACTCACAGCATGGGCTATATCAGGTCGTGTACATAGCATGGCATACATGAGGCTCCCTATTGCAGAAGCATAAGGGATCTTGCTCATGCGTTCTATTTCCTCAGGTGTGCTGGGGCACATCTTCTTGGAAAGATGAATACCATGTCTGAAGGGTATTAATCCCCTCTTAGAGTTTTCCATACTAAACCTCTTTAGTACTTCCTCTATGTACATCTTCTGTGAAAGTCCTAGCATCCTATTCGGTCTATCCCTATAGACCTTAATTCCTAGAATAAAGGATGCTTCACCTAGGTCTTTCATGGAGAATTCCTTGGACAACCACATCTTGACTGATGTCAACATGGGAATATCATTCCCAATAAGGAGGATGTCATCCACGTACAATACGAGGAAGACAACAGCGCTCCCACTGACCCTTTTGAAAACACATGGTTCCTCTTCATTTTTGATGAAACCAAACTTTTTGATCACATCATTGAAACGAGTGTTCCAGCTCCGAGATGCTTGCTTAAGTCCATATATGGACCTTTGCAGCTTGCAAACCTTGTGATCAGTATCACTGGATGTGAAACCTAGCGGCTGTTCCATATAGATATCTTCCTCAAGATATCCATTTAAGGAATGCCGTTTTCACGTCCATTTGCCATATTTCATAATCGAAATAGGCTGCAACAGGCAAGCAATGTGCGGATGGATTTTAGCATAGCTACTGGGGAAAAGGTATCCTGATAGTCAATGCCTTCGCGTTGACTATAACCTTTTGCCACTAGTCTAGCCTTGAATGTCTCCACATTCCCATCTGCACCAATCTTTCTCTTGAAGATCCATTTACACCCAATAGGTACTATACCTTCTGGTGGATCTACCAAGGTCCAGACTTGGTTTGAGTGCATCGAGTCAATTTCTGACTGCATTGCCTCTAAGCCATTTCTCGGAGTCGATATCTGATATCGCCTCGTTGTAGGTTTTGGGATCATCACCATGAGCACCATTACCTATGAGGAACATTTCCTCTACATCCTCTGAAATAATACCTAAGTATCTTTCAGGGGGACGGGAAAACTCTTTCCGATCTACGAGGTGGAGGAGGTAGTGTTCTTATTGGCTCAACCTGATTTGGTTCCACTTGGTCCTTAGCTCGTTCTGCTTGTGAGACTTTCTCATCAAGCTTAATCTGCTTTCCAATGCCGCTATCTTGAATAAACTATTTTTCAAGAAAGATGGCATGTCGACTCACAATCACATTGTGGTCTTCTGGAATGTAGAAATAGTATCCTAATGACTCTTTAGGATATCCTATGAATCGAGCTCTAAAGGACCTAAACTCTAACTTGTCCGCTTGTTGTCTTTTGACATGAGCCGGACAACCCCAAATTCTGAGATGACTCAGACTTGGTTTCTTACCGTGCCATATCTCATACGGTGTGGTAGGAACGGTTTTAGAGGGAACCCTATTCAGTAGAATAGATTGAAGTTAATAATGAATGTCCCCAAAGAAAATCAGGGAGGTCTGTGAAGCTCATCATGGATCGAACCATATCCAATAGAGTCCGATTTCTCCGTTCTGAAACCCCGTTGAGTTGAGGTGTTCCTGGTGGAGTCCATTGAGAGACTATGCCATTTTCCTTAAGATAGTCTAGGAATTCCCGGCTAAGGTATTCACCTCCTCGATCTGATCGAAGAACCTTAATGGGTTTTCCAGTTTGTTTTTTCTACTTCATGTCTGAATTCTTTGAACTTTTCAAAAGCTTCAGACTTGTGTCTCATAAGATACACATACCCATACCTAGACAGATCATCGGTAAAGGTAATGAAGTAGACAAAATTGCCTCTAGCCGGCACATCAAATGGGCCGCACACATCAGTATGTACTAGGGCAAGGAGATCTGTGGCCCTCTCCCCATGTCCAACAAAAGGGAGTTTAGTCATTTTGCCTTGAAGACAAGATTCACAAGTTGGATATGACTCAAAAGTCAATGGACTCAATAGCCCATTTTTCTCCAATTTGTTGAATCCTATCTTCTGCTATATGACCTAATCTCAGGTGCCATAGATATCTGTCGTTTGGACTATCCCTAGGTCGTTTGGCATTCACGTTTTGCTCGATAGTTAGAAAGGTACAGGTACATCAATATGTAGCTGATAAAGACCATTAATAAGGAAACCATTTGCAATTTTATTTCTTTCATAAAGAATGTTACAATGGTCCTTAAAGAAGGTGATCACATAACCTTCTTGTGCTAAGCATGAAACAGAAATCAAATTCCTGCTAGCTGCAGGCACATAATAACAGTCTTTCAAAACTAAGTCTAAACCAGATGGTAATCGAAGAGGGTATGTTCCCACGGCTACTGCAGCAACTCTTGCTCCATTACCGATGCGTAGGATCATGTCTCCATCCCTCAGCCTCCTGCTATCCTCAAGACCCTGCATAGAAGTGCACAGATGAGCACTAGAACCAGAGTCAAGCACCCAACTGGATGCAGAAGAAACCGTAAGGTTAGACTCAATAACGAGCATACCTCCAGAAGGACCTTCCTTCTTGTTCTTCAGGGTGGCCAGGTAAGTAGGGCAGTTCCGCTTCCAATGGCCGTCGCTGTTGCAATGGAAACACTTTCCTTTGACCATCGGCCTTTTTCTTCGGTTCTGCCTTCTTCTTCTTTGATCCTTCCACCTTTTGCTTTTTCACAGACTTCTTTTTCTTTCCATAAGACTTTCTTTTGGAAGAAGTCCGTTCCATAGCAAGAACTGAGCCTTTAGAACCTTTCATAGAAAGCTCAGCGGTAACCAGCATATTCATTAACTTCGGCCAAGGAATTTTGAAGTTTATGCATGTGGTAATTCATGATGAATTGCCCATATGCATCAGTCAAGGATTGCAGAATAATATCATTCTGCAGTCCAAGTCCAACTTCACACCGAGCTTCTCAAGCTCTTCCATGTCCTTGATCATTGTCAGACAGTGATCTTGGACTGACTGCCCATCACGCATCTTAGCCTTAAAAAGTCATTTCGTGACTTGATATTTGGCTGCGCGACTCTGTTCACCAAACATCTCCTGCAGGTGAGCCAACATTTGGCGAGCAGTCCCGATATCTTCATGTTGGCGCTGGAGCTCATCAGACATCGAGCCCAACATGTAATATCTGGCCTTATTATCTTCGTCTAATCCATTTTTCCAGAGACGCTCTCTGTTCAGTGGATGGACGAGGCTGGTAAGGTGGGAGGGTCCTGGTCCAAAACATGGGTTAACTTCTCTGAACCCAAAACTAATTTTGTAGTTCCTGAGCCAATCTTTATAATTGGGTCCAGTCAGTCTATGTGTGTCCAGGATACGTGCCAATGGGTTGGACGCAGACATTTTTCCTGTAGAGAGTCAAAGATTCTAGTTAGATACTGTAATTTTGACTTGACCAATTTGTTTAGGGATTTTATTTTTAAACAAATTAGCTCCCACTATTTTCTCGGATCCCTACACTCCCTCTGTAGAGATGCGAAAATCTCCACGATTAATGATTTCTAGTGGGTGGTGCGGTCTCACCAACTGACTCATCACCTCACCTAACAGTTATTGGTGATGGGTTAGCCAATGAGTGAACAACTCTTGTTCAATGATTCTCTAATCATGGTGCACCCAAACTTGGTCTCTAATTCATGAATCTCACCGTATCCGGAATATTGATCCACTCCTTAGTTAAGTCAGACCCACCATTTGCATAGACTGGGTTCCTAATTGAGTCTCTCACCGTATCCGAAAATATTGAGCCCAACTCATCCTCCAGCCCATAGCATCCAATGCCTAATAGACATGGTTGCATCTTCCCGGTGCAACTGAGCCACTGTATCCAGCCGAGAACAATCAACCCCGGGAAGGGCCCGCACATCTACAATGGTGGAAGACCTCAGACTTAATCTTTTCTTAGGGAGAATTGATTCAGGTCTCATTAAACTAGACTTGGCTTAGTCATAACAATTATGACTAACCTAGTGGCATGGGTTAGCTCGGATTATTGACCACCTCAGATCAGAACTGTGTCAACAGATATGGCCAGGTAAGTGAGACCGGTGGAAGGAATATGCCATTAACTCGTACAAGAACGCATTCAGGTCGAGTAGCTTCCAATTAAAAACCAGTCGGTCGTCTATGTGCCAAACTTACCTTAGACACCAAATTGTTGAGTCAGAACCAATTGGGTTAGCCTACAATCCAGACTCTAACCTCTGAGCCTAATTAGGTCTTGCTTGATCGTGACTCGATCTTGACCCAGACTTAATCCTATTAGGCTGGTCAATTTAAGCATTGTTGATCCCATCTAACCAACTCTTGATTCGGTTTGATCAACCGCTTAGACCTAATTGAGCTACCCAAGCCCGAACCCAGTATTATGAATATGTCTTAGATCTGAAATTCTCAATTTTAGACCTAATTAATATTCCATAAACTTAATTCTTAATTAAGTAGGGTTCATAAACAAAATATGCACAATAAATCCTAGGGTTTCAGGATCTAGGGTTTTGCAGAAAGTAAGTTTTGGGTTTCTGATTAAGGACGAACACGCAGCACCCCTACACATCATAAGAACACCCCATCGAATGGGAAGAGAGGGCCTTTAAACCCTTCTTCGTTCTTATGACCGGACGGCCAAGAGGAACGCCTTAATCAGGAACATGTAAATACTACAAAACAGTTATAGATCTATATCATATATCTCATATACAAATTTAGATCTAATCATGGCATATTTTGCATACATCTCATGTATCAAATCATGCATGTTTTCAGATCTAAATTATCTCATAATAATCTAAAAAATTAGATTTAAATTGATCTAATCAAAATAAATTCTAATCTAGACAATTATGTAGAACTATTCTACAACTAGTCTAGACATGCATCAATCATATCTCATATGATATTTAAAATTAAATAATTTTTATTTGCTATTTTTCAGATGTTATTATAACACTTATAATATCAAAAAATAGTAAATAAGAAGATCTAAAATATGATTTAATCAGATTAAATCAAAGACATGCAAGAACTATTCTATAGAACTATTCTATTCTAGAACTAGTCATGCATATCTTCATAATTCTTAGATCCAAATCATTTAATTTTAATTTTTTCTGATTTCAGATCTGATCACATCTCATGTGACATCTGAAATCACTTTATTTTCTAATTAAAATAAATTTAAAATCAGATCTAAACAATTTTAGAACCATGGCTCTGATACCAGTTGAAGGGAAATCCTGATTTCCCGGTCCAGGTTCGTTCCAGATCTGATCAGATCAAGAGATATATTTCAAAAATTTTTCTCTTGATCTCAATCAGATCTTGATATTTTAGATCTGATTCTTATTATTTTAATAAATAAAATAAAATAAGATAAATTAAATCAAATTTAATTTACCTGATTTGGGTAATCCTATTACCCTGTAGATGATCCTGATTGCAGCGGAAGGTTCTGGATCTTAGCCACGCAAGCGCCTGGCCTCTACCGGTATCCACTCGGGTTGGATCTGGAGATCCTCTTCTTCTCTATCACACCTCCAAAAATCAGATCTGGATCTGATCTGGAGGATCTTCAAAACTCTTTTGAAGATCTGCAGTCGTCCTTTTGCAGCAGCGCAGCCTTCTTGCTTTTGATCGCCTTTCCTTGATCTGAATCGCACCAACCAAAAAGTCCAAAACACCTTTTGGACGTGGAGAGCAAGGGGAGAAGAGACTATGGCATGGAGAAGGAGGGGAGAGGCAGCCTTGGGGCATGGGAAATCTCTTCAATAGCATTGAATTAGGGTTGGGCGCAGGGTCTTATTTATAGACCTCTTGTGATCCAACTCCTCTTCCTCTCAACCAATCACAACCCTTTGTGAAATCAGATCTAAATCTGATTGGTTGGAATAGAGACCCCTGGATTCCTCCTTAGAGGGCGCCTAAGACCAGTCAAACTTGGATTCTTAGTAGAACTCTGAATTGGAATCCAAAAAGGGAGGTGGAGTCCTTGTCCAACAAGGACTCCTAGGCGCCTCCTAACTTGGGCTCACGCCACCCTTGGCGTGCGCCCTTCTCCTTGCCAGGTTCTGGCAGGGGGACAGGCCCCCACCAGCTCTCCAATAGGTGCATGACATGTGGTCAAAAGTCAAAGGGTCAATGGTCAACGTTTGACCAGTCAAAGGTAGACTTTTGACCAAAGTCAAAGAACAAGAAATGGCAGGTGACCAAAAATGGCAGGTAATGTCTTACAAATAAGACAACCTATTCTGACTTGGACAACCTCCAGTCAGACCATATGAAGGCCTCTGATTGAGCACAAACTCCTTTGGCTCAGTCAGGACAACTTATTTATGATAGTAAAAGAAGAACGTTAGGTTCAATCGAGTGCTAGCACGATTTCCTTGAACCTAATTGAATCTCATTCAGATCAATTGAACTAGATCAGTTCAATTGATGATCACCAGATTCAAACCCTTGTTTGTGTGACCCAGTTAGGTTCAGTTCTGTATGGTAATGGGATATGTCATGATCTCTATCATCGACATCATCGAAACTCCTTTCGATGGATCAGAACTCTTCTGATTCGAACAGCTAGAATGATCGATCATCTAAATCATTCTAATTGCTCCCAAAATCCACCAGTGACACCTAGCAGTATATGGTGGCAACCCATCAGAGCTGAATGCGAACCTCTTGGTGCAGCTACCTGTGTGATTCAAGTTCTTCTATCTTGAGCCCCGATCAGATTAGGGTTAAGGTGAACTCGTCAAACCCTAGTCTCTGTCATATGATGTAATCATTCGATTCGAGTCCAATGTGAAAATCTAAATAGAAACTCTTTCTATTATTTCACTCTGCCATGGCCATGGGCTTCTGGACTTGATTCTCATGATCATCATAGGGCTACTCCTCTACCACCGAGGTAGATAGATCCCATCTTGATGCAATCCAGTTCCTACAATGAACATGCTATAGCCAACATACACCTCAGGGTTCCATATGGCTAGGAGACCGAGTAATGGTGTAGTCAAACTATAACACCCTCAAGGTGAACTGCCGATGCATCTCAGGTCAAAGAACCAGACACACTACTGCAGCATCGAGTCAGTCATTGACGAGAAGGTAGACTTCCCTAATGACTACTCGAGGTGGTCACGCTCAGTGCCCTCGTTCTCTAACGAGTACCTGTACTCTCGCTCCGGTGTCTCCACACCGTAGACTCAAGACTCATCTACTAAAGAGAAGCGATCGTACACCAACCTTCCGGATCAATCACCATCCTCGTGATGATCCTATGGTCGGGAGCTGTTTATGAGTTAATAATGATTATTCATGTCTTAAATTTTCAACTCTTGAAAATATGAATTATCATTACCATTAACTCAAAGGATGTATCACAGACACTAAATACACATATGTGATAGAAAATAACCCATTTATTATTTTTAGTCAAAATTATAATTTTGCCCCTAGAAGTGTATTACAAGTGTCAGCCAATTCTGGCTTCTAAGGCCATAACTATCTAACAACTGCAACCCTACAATGAATTGCAAAATGGTAAGGCTATTCGGTCTCCAATATTCAGCTCAGTATATTCATAATAGAAAAATTATAAGAAGTTATCATATAAATACCTTACCCAACAACCACTTGCTTCTTTCTCTTCCTGTTCGAATCCAAAGAGGCAATGTACTGAGGATAATTCCTCTTCCAATGCCCCCGCTTCTTGCAAAAGAAGCATTCAGCTAGACTCTTATCAGGCTTGATCTTCCTGGTCTGGCCCTGCATAGATGTCCCCAGCCTGAACTTGTACCTTCTTAGCTTTCTCCTTCTTATTCTTTTTTCCTTTTCTAAAGGATTGAGAACTGAAAGACAAACCTCTCACTATGTTCATTGACTTCTTGTAGAGTTGGTGATCCTTCTCAAAGTTCGGAAGCAACCCCAGTACCCATGGTAAGTCTCTTAAGTTTTGTTATTCTAAAAATGCGTAGGAAAATGAGAAAAAAGGACTTGGATAATGAGTTCAGTTATTGCATCCTTTCCAAGTTTTAATTTATGCAAGAAAAAGTCAGCTTGCTAATCGCTCTATCAGCTTCATCATGTTAAAAATCCATTTGGAAATTTTCAAAAAGGTTTTGGGGGGAATCGTAGGGCAAAACATCCCAGTTCATCCTGGTATTGAAGATGGCATAACTAGTCTTGTGCTCTCCAATCATTCGATGTCCAAAGAAATCTCACACTGTGAGCATGTCCTTTGGCTGGTCACTCTCAAAATCTATGACTAATCGTCGCTCATGCAGCCAGATAATGTGCAGTGCATATGGTCCAATTATTAAAGCTTTCTGATAAGTG
>QRFJ01002112.1:201996-257259 GCA_006176705.1 Cocos nucifera | reverse complement strand
CCTCCATTTTGCTGTCTATGACCTTCCAAAAGACTTCTTTTCATAAAGTCATATTTCAGTGAGTATCATATCATGGATTTAATGGTTTCTCAATTGGCTATTAGATGCATCCACAGGTTATATAAGCCATCAGATTTTTGGGTGCATCTTGAAAAGTTAGTGTTGAGAATGAAAGAATTCTATGTTTGACTGATTTTGGAATTGAGAGGAAGAATTTATGAGCTATGTTATTATGCAGTAGTTGTGTGCTTTTTATTGAAGGAGTTGATGAAGATGAAAACTAGTTATTAGAGCTATTGGAGGCTATTCAATTGCTGTCCGACCTCACCAATCCAGCCAACAGACCCATCAGCCATAACATGGAATGGTTCGTCGGCTGATGATCGATGATGGACGATGGTTATGGTCTCAATGAAGTATTACTCAATGAACCACTGATTCGACTCGACTCGACGATCGACGTCTCTACTTAACCAGCGCATTGTTGATCATATTAGTTGAAGGACGGCTTAATACATCCGATCAATCATCGCCACTGGAAGGCTTGTTCCGAAAGGTCCAATACTCGTCGATCCCATCAACTTATTCTTGCTTGATACATTAATGAGGAGCCGCCCAATATATGACCATTTGTGCGATAATTCGGGATTGACAACGATATCAGTGATTGCTTCTTGGCGATCGACAAACGTCGGGTCGAGAATCATAGGCAACAATCGACTTAAAGTCCTTTCGAATCGACGATCAATTGGCACAAAGTCAGTCCGACGACTGATGATCAGTGCGACCCCAAATTCAATCCGACTAATTGATGGGAGCTCTCCACAATATCTATCCACTTTTCGATGACCCTACAAAACTTGCCCCCGAAAAGACAGTGGGCAACAACGATTTAGTGGGTGGATTCCTAACCATTCCTTCCCACTAAAACCGCATTATGCTGGACAAAAAAAGGAGACCACGTGCTAAGCGATTATCACTTCGAACCCGTAATAAAAGAGATCGGTAAGACTAGTATAGTTATAAGAAAAAAGAACATCATCTGAATACTTTTAGAGCTAATCTCTATTCACTTTGCTCTCAGATTCTTCGTTTGACCAGTCCTCCCTACTAACTTAAGGCATTGAGGAATCCCACCGGAGCAACTTCGGTCAAGTACGGACTTATCTTTGTAGGTTTTCGAGTTGATTCACAGGGCAGACGGGTGGAATTGCCGCAAATCTCTCTCTTTTGAGATTAAGGATCAAAGAGAGGAGGAGTTTGGTTACCTCAATCTAAGACCTCAACCGAACAAGCAATGGCTGTGAGCTCCATAGATTCTTAACCATGAATGAGAGATGAGGTCTAAAGCAAGAGGGGAAGACAAAAGTTAAACTTTTAAGTATTTATTTAAAATAATTAAAGAGTTTGGTCTTTGGGTTCAAGTATTGTTTAATTCTAAATTAGAATATCTTAGGTCACTCAACTCAAACAGATCAGGTATTTGAATCATGTAGAACTTTTTCAGGACACATCTTTGTAAGGGCTTCTTTAAAAAAAAAAAGCCACCTTACTATTATTCTCTCGGAGAAAAATCAAAAAGTAGTAGCAAATATCGTATCAACACAATACAGTAAACCATCGACACCCATTTTAGGCAAGGCAGCCCACGATTCTCATTTCTTGCCCTCAGCGTCCGTCCAACACAATCAAAAAATATCTTATATATATATATATATATATATATATATATATATATATATATATATATATATATATATATATATATATATATATGACTCCTCTAGTCAAAATTTCTTTTTTTTATAAAAAATTTTTTTTGCATCCCACAGTGCCCCATAGAGAAATCAAATGGTGGAGGACAGATCGGACGCGGCGACCCCAATAAACTGTAGGGTTTTTTTAAATATTATTTTTTAATATTTAATTTTAAAAATACTACTTTTTAAAATATATTTTCAAAACTATCCGTGAGTTGGCGGTGATGTTGTGAAAGTATAATTTGAGATTTGAAACCGCATGTTCAACGTGCGATTTTGACAGAGATTACAATTTTTGGAGAAATCGCATGATTTTTTTTTTTTTTCGCGTTCTCCTACTCAGCGCAGCCATTTTTATTTTATTTTATTTTGGGCCGTGGATGGCGGCAGGACGGGGCCGTGGATGGTGCAGGGACGGTGCGCATGGACGGTGGTGGGGCGGGCCTGGGGGACGACGGCGGTGCGGACCGTGAAGGTGTGGGGGCCGGTCGCGTGGGATGCGGCATGGAGGGTGGTGGGCGGGGCCGCACGACGTTGGTAGGGCGGGGCCGGAGGAGGGGGGACGACGATGGTGCCGGGCCGTGGAGGGTGCAGGGGCGGTCGCGAGTGGGCGCGGATGGGGGGGGGGGCCGGGGGATGGAGGGTTTAGGGAGGGAAGGGTGGGTGGGCGGGTGCGCCGGGGAGGGGGGGGGGGGCGAGGGGTGCTGCGGGAGGAAGGAAAAGAAAAGGTGAAAAACGAAAAAAAAAAAAGAAAAAAAGAAAAAAATTTGAAAAGAGGGAACAAAAAAAAAAAAAAAAAAATATTTTTTATTATTAATTTAAAAATATTATTTATTATAATAGTATATTATTTTTAAAAATTATTTTTTAAAAATAATAATAACATATTATTTTTTAAAATATTATTTTCAGAAATATTCTTTTTAAAAAATTAAAATAGTTAAAAATAATAAAATATGTTATTATTAAAAATAATAAAAAATATTTTAGTAAACATATTAAAAATAAGTTATTATTTTAATAAAAATAATAAATATTTTAGTAATCTTTATTATTTTAGTAACTTCACTTACTAATATTTTTTGAAAATAAAAATAAATGGCATATTTATTAATAATAATAAATAAATTATTTTAAAGTAAATATTTATTTATAATCCTATTTTTATTAATTTTTTGAAATAGGATTATTTTTAAAATAAATATGTTAGTAATGTTAAAATAAATATTTAATAATATTTTATTAAATATTTTTAAAAATTTTTAATATTGTTTGCTAAATAATTTTATTATTTTTAATAATAACATATTTTTAAAAATAATATTTTTTGAAATAGATTATTTTTAAAATAAATATGTTAGTAATGTTAAAATAAATATTTTTAAAAAAAATTTAATTTTTAAAAATATATTATTATTTAAAAAATATATGCTTTTTATAATCTTATTTCAAAAATATATTCTAACATATGTTATTATTAAAAAAATAACATATGTTATTTTAACATATATTTTAAAAACATATGTTATTTCAAAAAAAATATTATTATTAATTTTTTGAAAAATAATATTTTAAAAATAATATATTTTTATATAAATAATATTTTTAAATTAATAATAAAAATATTATTTTTTTTCTTTTTTTTCTGCCTATCTATTTTTTTTTTTTTCATTTTTCTTCTTTTTCTTTCCTTACTGTTACACCCGCCACCGCCATCTCACCAGAACGATAGTTTCAAAAATATATTTAAAAAATAATATTTTTAAAATTAAATATTAAAAAAATATTTTTTAAAAAAATCTATAAATTGTATTGTATGAAATCTTAGAATGAGTCCCACGTTCTTACCCATTTCTTTCTTTTCATTTCTTTGTGCGACTCTTTCAGCGGCCGTGCCATCGCGATTGCCCTAATTGCGGTAAACCACAGTTCAAAAATAACTTTTATATTTTTATTTTAAAAAAATAAATTTTATATTTTTATTTTTATTTCGTTCAAGCTGAACGAATCTAATTAAACTAAAATAATTTAATTTAATTTATATAGAATAAATAATTTAGGTTGGCTTCAAATGATGTCAAAGGATAAAATTTCACTTGGTTTAAATTATATTGCCGAATCAAATCAGGTCACACTATTTGCACCTTTGGTCACATGACTGTGGATCATTTTTGGACTTACGTGAATCATAAGAGGCATGAAAAAAAGAAAATGTGGCATGCATTATTATACCTGTCAAATTTAATGTTTGGGGTAAGTTTGCAAGTGCCTCTCAAAATGATTCGCATTCTATGTAACATATCAGTTTAGTTATGATGATTAATAAGTGGGAGGCTATTTTGGGATTCATATGAATCACGTGATGCATAAATAGGCGATGGTCTGCTGCATTTTCAAACTTTATTTGAATCAACATACTATTTTGACATTTTAATGAGCTTAATTGATAAAATGCCAAAATGCACGGGCGGGATGGAAAAAATAAATAAAAGAAATCGTAATCAGATGCGATGGACAAATAGTTTGCTTTGAAGAGAATCAGCGTGAGTGATTGTACGGCATTAAACCATTTTCCAATGAGTTGTCATACTTTTTTCGTCTATTGTAAGAAAGATGCCATGGTCGTTTCCAACCATCCCATCCTACCGATAATATAAAGGTAAACACTTCTTATTTTTGTGATATACATGAAAAACGTTGCGGCCCTTTCCAACCATCCCATCTCGCCTATAATACAAAGGTGAATCCTATGAAAAATAAAAAAAAAATAAAAATATTTATTAGAAAAACTAAAAAAGAAAGAGAGAAAAAAAATATATTATTTTTATTTTACTTTTAGTATATTTAAATAAATAATGTGTCAAATATTTTGATAATTTTTATTTATTTTTTAAAATATGCATAATATCTTTTTTTTTTTTTTTTAATGTTGAAATTAGAGTGTTCATCTAAAATCATACGAGGATAATGACAATAAACTTTAAATCTTGGTTTTCAATTATAATAGATTTTAGATGTTGTTTGTAACTACCACTTTTTATAATTGAAAAAGTATAATATACAAAAATTGATTTAAAAACTAGATTTTTTTTTATTCTTATAGATTTAATTATTCAAAATCATATTCCTTGTATAATTTGCACTTTTTAAAATATACTTTTTATCTAGTATGAGCTCCAATTAAAAACTTATAAAATTCTTGAGGCTACTGAACTGTTCATTTGACATTGCTGGATTTGGCGATGGTGGTGGTGGTGCTTGAATTAGTTCTGGCATGGTCAGCAATTGGTCATTGTTTGGACGTACTTTATTGGAGCGAGAAGCATTCGATGCTCTCCTCCTAGGTCTTATATTGCTCCCTCTCAAAATGATTCCTAAATAAGGCTGAAAGACTCTTCCTCTAGCACCAACTGTTACTTGCGAACCGTGGGCTCTAGGTCGGAAAACTCATCTTCAGCTGGAAAGCACTGAAATGTTTGAGCGACACCTGCAAAAATAAGTTTCTAGCCAGATTGTTCTCTAGTGGAAACTTTTCGACACTCAAGTCAGTGATTGGAGAATGGAGAGAAAGTAAAAATTATCGAGAGAAGTATATCTTTGAGTCCCCATTGATTCCCAGATTTTGCATGTCGACGCGGCAGGAGAGATTATTATTTTATGTTTGGACGTAGGGTTAGTTGATTATTTTCCTTTACAATAAGACTCGATTTGGGCCATTGTGATTTTCTCATAAAAAATGACTTTCTTCCTAAAATAGCTATCTTGCATGATTGACTCAACTTCCTGGAAATATGAGTTTCAAATTAAGACGCCCAGGAGGTTGGAGGTCGTAGGAGGCCCAAGTCGAGATCAAATTATAGCCCATACTCGATGGAAAGCAACCTGGCACCATTGAGATCAGAGGTTCGATAAAGCCAAAGTACGAACCCTCGATCTTAGGTAAAGCTTGATTTGAGACTATCAAGATCGGGTGGAGCCGAAGTTGATACCTTCAAAGTTGAATGGAGTTGCCGAGATCGATGTTGAGTAAGGTAGTTGAACCTCAAGGTTGGAGCTTTGATGGATCCGAAGCCATGACCTCCAATGTCAAAAAAGCAAAATGTCGAATTACGGAGGTCGAAGATCAGATTAAACCTGGAGCAAAACCTTCAATCTCAGATTAGATAATTTGGATCCATCGAAGTCAGTATTTCCGATGTCAAGATATAATATTAAAGCCGATGTGGGCATTGAACATAGCATGAATATCATTTAGCTGCCCGTGCCTCAATTTTTTGAGATTGGTCGAAATCGATCTCTTTCGTCTTTAGTTATGGCCGGAGTCCAATCTCTAATACCAAGGCCGTAGGTACATATAACAAAAATAATAATAGAAACTCCAAAATCTAGAAGTAACCGTGCACCCAATACTCTTATATAAAAAAAAGAAAAACCAAAATAAGCATGACAAAGATAATTTAAAATCCAAAAATAGATTGGGCGATGTTGCTTCTTCTTCCATTGTTGCTCTAATAGCTGGTTTTACCTTTATCAAATCCTCCAATAAAAGCACACAACTACTCATAATAACTGTAGCTCAGAATTCTTCTCTCTCAATTCCAAATCCAGTCAAAAATAGAATTCTTTCCCTTCTAACACTAACTTTTCAAGATGTCACCCAAAATCTTGAGTGCGTTATATAACCCTTATGCATCTAATAGAGCCAATTGAGAAACCATTGAAATCCAGCATACTGGTATATCACTGAAATATGATTTTTGGGTAAAGATTCTTTAGTAAGGGTCATGGCAGCAAGTGGAGGGAGATTAAGGATCAAAGAGAGCAGGAGTTTGGTTACCTTAATATGAGACCTCATCTGATAATGGTTGCCAACAAGGAATGGCTGGGAGCTCCATAGATTCTTGACCATGAATAAGAGATGAGGTCTAGAGCAAGAGGAGAAGAAAAAAATAAACTTTTAGGTATTTATTTAAAATAACTAAAGAGTTTGGTATTTGGGTTGAAGTATTGTTTAATTCTAAATTAGAATACCTTAGGTCACTCAACTCAAAGAACTTAGCTAACTAAGTATTTGAAACAAGTAGAACTTTTTCAGGGCACTTTTTTGTAACAGTTTTTTTTTGAAAAGCCGCCTTACTATAATTCTCTACAAGAAAAATCAAAAAGTAGTGCCCACCAACACAGCACAGTTATCTATCGGCACCCATTTTAGGCAACACAGGCCACGATTCCCATTTCTTGCCCTCAGCGTCCTTGCAATGCAAGCAAAAAAATATCTTATACGGCTCCTCTAGCTAAAATTTTTTTTTTTTTTTTAAAAAAGAATTTACATCCCACGTTAGAGATTTTTTTTAATTTTTTATTTTCAAAAATATCTCCTCTAATTTAAATTTTTTTAAAATATTATTTTTTTAAATTTATTTCTAAAATTATCTTAGTTGTGATGAGGTGGAGGTGATGTGGCAAAATTGCACTTGAAGTCACATGTTCAATATATAATTTTAAAATAACATGATATTTTATAAAAAAAATAAAATAAAAAAATAAATTCGCATGTGGAAGATGTGATTTTAAAAAAAATTACATCTTCAATATGTGATTTTTCTCTTTTTTTTTTCATCGAGTGATTTGTCGGGGCCAGAGGAGGAAAGGGAGGGGACGGCGACGGGATGGGGCCCCAAAGAGTGTGGGGGGCAATGGGGAGGAGAGGGGAAGGGGGGGGTGGGTGCATGGGTGGTGGTAGGTCATGGACTGGTGTGAAGATGAAACTAGTTATTAGAGCTATTGGAGGCTATCAATCTGCTGTCCGACTCACCAATCCAGCCAACAGACCATCAGACATAAATGGATGTTCGTCGGCTGATGATCGATGATGGACGATGGATGGTCAATGAGTTACTCAATGAACCACTGATCGATCGACTCGACGATCGACGTTCTACTAACCCAGCCGATTGTTGATCAATTAGTTGAAGGACGGTAATTAACATCCGATCAATCATCGCCACTGAGAAGGCTGTCCGAAAGGTCAATACTCGTCGATCCATCAACTATCTTGCTGATACATTAATAGGAGCGCCAATATATGACCATCTGATGGATAATCGGATTGACAACCGATAATCAGTGATTGCTTCTTCCGATCGACTAACCGTCGGTCGAAAATCATTAAGGCAACAATCGACTTAAAGTCCTTCGATCGACGATCAATTGGCACAAAGTCAGCCGACCGACTGATGATCAGTCGACCCCAAATCAACCGACTAATTGATGGGAGCTCTCCAAATAATCTATCCAACTTTCGATCGACCCTACAAAATTGCCCCCGAAAAGAGTGGGCAACAACGATTAGTGGGTGGATCTAACCATCTTCCCATAACCGCATTATGCTGGAAAAAAAGAGACCCACGTGCTAAGCGATTATCACTTCGACACCTATAAAAGAGAGGTAAACTAGTTAGTTTAAGAAAAAAAGAACACATCTAATACTTTTAGAGCAATCTCTATCACTTTGCTCTCAGATTCTTGTTTGACCAGTCCATCCTACTAACTTAAGCATTGAAGGATCCCACCGGAGCCAACTTCGGTCAGTACGGACTTATCTTTGTAGGTTTTTCGACGTTGATTCACAGGCACGGGTGGATTGGCCGCAACAGATTGGCATGCTAGGTAGGGAAAGATAAAAAATGATTAGTAAATCTTTGTCAACTGTTACGATAGCAAAAACGTGCGCTCGCAACTCACTCAGCTTTGTCGGACAGTCATTCCGATGAGAAGTACTTTTCCCTCTATTGCCGTCAGTGATGGAATCGAGCTCTTCGCGTCCGGCAGTCATGATGGATGCACAAGTCTAGCAACTAGTTGCATTAACATAGTAAGTCCGAATGCTGATGGAGGCTATTCATGGTCTCCAACAGCAGTCGCATGCAGTGGTGGAAGGCCCAGTGATGCAAGCAATGTCGTCTAGGCATAGCCGCTGCATCTTGAGGCACTCCACCACCTCCTCATCGAAGCAAACATCTGGACGTTCCAACCAGATGGAGGCTCCATCTCCTCGTCGCTCGCGAGGAACCATCCATCAATCATAACGCTTTATTTCCTTATCTTCCTGCCGGAGTTAGCACAAAGAGAAATGGCCGCAAGATTCGACCACCTCCTCCTCCACTAGTTCCTCGGGAGGATCAACCCCGAGGACGTCTCATCAGTGGCGGTTCGATAACTACGAGCAGAGGCTTAAGAAAATCGACCGTCGACTAGTCCAGATCTAGGAGGATACGATAGGGAGATCCTCCGATGGTCTTCGTATCCAAGCAGCTCCTCCTTTTTTCTCATGCATCTTGAATAACCCGATCCCATCACGATTCAAGATGCCACAGGTGGAATCGTATGATGACTCCATCGATTTGGTTGATCATCTCCAGAGCTATAAAGCTCTCATGATAATCTAGTGGGCGAATGATGTGCACATGTGCATCGGCTTTTTGGCCATCCTATGGAAAGCTGCTTGAGCCTAATATTTTGGACTTCAGCCAGGAAGCATCAACTCTTAAGGGCTTCAGTCGAAAAGTATCAATTCTTTCGAACAGCTTGAAGACTCCTTCATGGCTCACTTCAGTACTTGCAGAAGGATGTCACAAACTTCCGACACCCTCTTCTCGATCAGGTAAGGAGAGGGAGGAACTCTTCGGGCCTTCATGACATGTTTTAACGCTACCATGCTTGAGGTCTGAAACTTCAATGAGGACATGGCCATCTCGATTATGAAGCAGGGTTTGCGGGATTTTTGATTCACCTACTCGCCGGACTTATGCCAAACTTCTGGAGCACATGGATAAATACATTCACATAAAAGAAGGTGCTTCTAACCAGTGCCAACAAAATGAAAAGGATCAAAAGAAAAATAATAGAAGAACGATGCTTCGGTCGGACCCAATCGACCCATTCTGAACAAGGAAGCAGCATCTTCTCGACTAAACCCTGTGCTGACCAATATGAAGAGTCGGTACAATACTTACACTCTCCTCTTCACTCCACGTGTGCAAATCTTGATAGAGATTGAAGGAAAGAATTACCTTCACCAACCCCCACCAATGAAGAACCAAGGTAAGGATAAGAGAAAGTACTGTCAATTTCATCGTGACTACGATCACGACACCGAACAGTACTTCTAGCTGAAGGATGAGATCGAGGCTCTCATTCGATAGGGATTCCTTGCCAAGTTCTAGCTCGATCATCCAACCCAGCCATATGTCGATCAACCACCAATGTTGGAGGAGATTTATCATCATCCAACCCAGCCATATGTCGATCAACCACCAACGTTGGAGGAGATTTATCCAAATCAACCGACGGCCGAAGTGATCAACATGATCTCTAGGCAACCAAGGGTCCGGGGGGCAACATCCGAAGAAGAATTGACTAAGAAACGACCATTTGCTCTCGAGTGATAGAAGGTCATCGATGAAGAAGTGGACAAGCTCTCCGTCGGCTAAATGTTACAATCGACCGATGGTCGGTGTACCATAGTCGACATGATTCAACAACCAACTGATGGATGATGATTATCAGTCGGTATTTCTTTCGATGAAGACTATAGATCGGTATATCTTAAACAATCGGTGCAGTTGATCAAAATAAGTCAGTCCCCTACGATATAACAACTAACCGAACGGGAAGAAAACTATCTTCTATAACTTAAATAGCCGACTGACAGACTAACAGACAATACCGATGCATAACTTTCTTACAAAATAATAAAGAAGGAAAAGCATCAAGCTACTGATTGTGAACTAGTTGGTTTATCCTGATTAGTAAAGAAAACAATCTTTACTGATCTAGCTATGGCCGAATCGAGGGATGGTTGGCTTGCACCTGATCATCATAATCAAGTATTGGTTGATAAAAAACTGACTAAAAGTCGGTTAAAAATCAACACATGGTTGGCTTATCCCCGACCTATAAATATCTTAACAAACGACTAAATATTGGCTAATTAGAAAACTAACTTTAAGTCGATTAAAAACTAGCCAATGATTAGTTACATGAAATTGACTAATGATCAGCTGACAACCAATCAACCAAAATTTTTATGGATGAACTTCGTTCATCTAAACTAAATCATGAAGACAACTCAACTTGTTCAGCAAAAATGAATCGAAAGCTGACGGATGATATTAGTTTGGATTCAACTACTGGATGATGTGTAATCATTAATGGCAGGTGGCAAAATAAAGCTCAAAGTAATGCCACATATCAACTCCCTGCGTTTAGTGCGAAGTACAAAATCATTACACTAAACTTGAAAGTGGAGGGCAATTATTGGGGGCTATCAATCTGCCACCCGACTTACCAACCCAGCCAACAGATCATCGGATATCGATTGATGATGGATGATGGATAGTCAATGAGTTACTCGATGAACTACCGACCGATCGACTCGATGATCGACGTTCCACTAACCCAACGATTATTGATCAATTAGTTGAAGAATGATAATTAACATTCGATCAATCATCGCCACTGAGAACGCTGTCCGAAAGGTCAATACTCGCCAATCCATGATCAAATTTTCATATTTCTTTTTAATTCTTGTCAGAGTTTCAATTAATATTTGAGATTACCGTTCTCTTTATTCTTTCTTGTTTCTTTCTGAATAAAGGGAACATCTTTCTCCTATCAGCTACTGGTATTCCAATCTCTTCCAAACATCAAGGTTTCTTTTACGTAGGATTAATGAAATTATATCAATTCTCTCCATCATTTCTATTGGTAGGATGGGAGGAACTGATCAAGTGAAGAGTTTGAAGAAACAAGCCACAGCAGAAGTGCCAGAGAGATCATGCAACATTATTGCACTGTGGAGTTAGATCCAATACCTGCTATCCCAGAGCTTTCTAAGGGGAGGACCAACCTTCTAATTTCACCACCAAACTTTCAAGCAAGACATTGCACTATTGGGCTCTCAGCGGTTTCAGTCGTTTTGCACTCATGCAAGAAGTAATATGGCCAGAAAAATTACCAGCTTATCACATTGCAATCCTGAATTAACAGCGCAGTGTTCCTTTATTTCATCATCTCAATGCAAATTTTGAGTTAAGCGTGACTTTGTTATCAAAGTTTATACATCATTCTCAACAACAACAATACTACCCAAATTATATTGGCCTCCTGTTCTCCTTTTTGAATTAAGGATCTTTCACTTTGCTGAAGACCTCTTTAGTCCTGAAATTTGATTTGGAGCAAAAGGTCTTTGAGACCATATTGCTCATTACCGTTGGATGAAGAAATGGAGAGAAAACAATTGCCGTGTATTTAGTTGCGACCCAGAACAGACCTCGATGATTTTAGGAAGCTGTCAATCTTTAATTTTCATATAGATGGGACTAGGTGTGTCGTTTGCTGTTGTCTTTGGGACGCAAGGCATTTTTAAAAATAAATAAATAAAAAATGCTCCCATAGTAATTTCATGCAACTTTATTGATCCAATGGATTTGCATCAAATTTTTCGGTGATCCACATGTCAAGCGGTTATCACTCCGATACCTATAAAAGAATGATAAACTAGCTAGTTTCAGAAAAAAAAATACATCTAATATTTTTAGAGCAATCTCTATCACTTTACTCTCAGATTTCTATTCGATTGGTCCATTCTACTAACTTAAGCATCGGAGGATTTTCGCTGGAGCCAATTCTGATCAATATGGACTTATTTTTGTAAGTTTTTCGGTGTTGATTTGCAGGCACAGATGGATTAGCTATAATAAGAGCAAAAATGGGCAAAGAAGCAATATGGCCCAATTTATTTTTGGATTTTAAATTATCTTTATGGTGCTTATTTTATTTTTTTTAATAGTATTGGATGTATGGTTACTTCTAGATTTTGGAGTTTCTATTATTATTTTTATTATGGGTAAACCTACGGCCTTGGCATTTTTAGAGATTGAACTTTGGCCATAACTCAAGATAAAGGATATCGGTTTCGGCCAATCTTGTGAAATTGAGACACGAGCAGCTAAATAATATTTGTGCTCTGTGCAGTGCCCACATCGGCTTCATTAGATCTTGACATCAGAAATATTTATTTCGATAGATCCAAATTGCCCGATTTGAGATCAGTGGTTTTAACTCTGATTTAAATTATAGGATTAGATCCGAGCATATTTTAAATTAAAATTATTTTAATTTTATCTTTCCACTGCATTATTTCATGAGATAAAAAATCTACATGCTGATCATCTAGCGAGAACTCCAATATTGACTTAATTAATGTATTTGATTATGTATATATTTTTTTATTATAGTATTAATATCGTTATTGATATTCTGATTCTAAAGGAATCCATATTCCGTACGAATAATCTTTATAAGAAATGGTATCAAAGCAAGTGGTATTACGATATAATGTATGATATAAAATTTTGAAAGCAAATATTTGAGATTTGAGAGTAAGAAAAAAATGATTTGAAAATTTAGATAAAATTAATTTAGTTTATTTAATATAATATTAATGAATAATAGATAATAGATTATCTCTCTCTCAAAAATTGATTAAATTATATAAAATCTATTGTCCTTCAATTAATTTTGTTCAAGGGACAAGGCTACAGGAGGTTGGAGGAAGTTTGAAAATTAAAAAAAAAAGAATAAAACAAATTCATATTATTGAAAACGTGAGAGTTTCTGTTGGCTAGAATATGAGAGTTTATCACAAGCATCCATGATATAAATCCAATGAAAAATGACGTGGCAATTACGAAAAGGCGGGACCACATTTTTGTCATGTATTTTAAGCAGTCGTACCCGGTGGCGGGAAAGAGCCACCACGACTTTTGTTTACGCATCACCAGATTCGTGTGCATCCAAAATAGTGCCCCCTTTATTTATTGCTATAATTGTTTAGCGTGGGATTTGTTGCGTGACATCGTCAGGATATACCAGAGGGCGTCATCTAGAACCT
The DNA here is from genome assembly GCA_006176705.1 of Cocos nucifera. Lineage (NCBI taxonomy): Eukaryota > Viridiplantae > Streptophyta > Magnoliopsida > Arecales > Arecaceae > Cocos > Cocos nucifera. The sequence goes on along the minus strand of QRFJ01002112.1, from coordinate 243,543 downwards.
GCCACGTGTTGCTACTCATTTGGCCAGCCGTGTTGAATGAATAATAGGCCTTGATCATTTTTACCCATATGTGGATAGCCATTGGATCAATCTAATTGATCTTGGCCTTCCATTTTAGGGAAATCAATCTTCACCGTAGAGCCATACCCACTTTAGCTATATAAGAGCATCCATCCCCATCGCCTTGTTTAACATTAGCTCCTACCATTTTTGGTAAAAATTCCTCTGGTTAGATTTTTCTGAGTGTTGAGTGGCCTGTCTCTTCCTAAAAATCTCTGGTCCTCTGCTCAATTAGGTGAGAATTTATAGTTTAATTTTTGTATTTAATCTTTTTAATCAAGCATAAGTACATTATTAATAGTATTAGTATCAGCATAATTATAAATTGCTATTGTTGTGCGGTTTTCATGACAAAAATGCTTAAGGTCCAACCTTCTATCCTGAATGCCTTTTCGCATTATGACATGGCATTTGCCATATCAGCATGTTATGCTACAGCTTAGATTATTAAATTCATAAATAAAATTATTAATTAAAAATAAATTAAATAAAATTATAGTAAAAATTTTGGTTGTATTTGACATACAGTTATAATTATAGCTATGCTGTAATCTGAATTATGAACTGTAGCTATAGTTGTAGCTATATTAGTCTTAAATATTTGATAAAAATTAGCTGTATTAGTAAGTTATCATATATAAAATAACGTAAAAGAATATAATCTTATTTTATTTATTTTTAACATCACTTTAAATATTCAGTTCAATTAAATATAATAGATATAATAAAAATTAATTTTACTAAATTATAAAATAAATAAATTATAAAATAATAATAATAAAAATTATGTGATATTTTTTAAATTTAAATTAAGAATTAATGAAATGTATACTTGTTTATAGCATGATTTTTATAGATAAATTTTAAAGAATAGAGAAGACAGGAGAAAGCTTAAATATTAAGTAAGTAAATAATTTTTAAAAAATAAAAAATAAATTTAAAAATAAAAAATATATTTTTATTAATTTTAAATCTTTTGATGAGGAAGCCATCAATAAAAGCTAACTTATAGATCATAAACTATTTTCATCAAATATTAAATAGTTTAAATATATAAATTAAAGCCAAAAGCTGTTTGTCAAACACAGCCAAAATCTAAAAATATAATCACTTTTATTTATAAAAAATAGCAATTAAGTCCACCTCCTCTCTCTCTTTCTCTCTCACACACATAAAGAATTTTTTTACTCTTTTCATCTATATTATTTTTTTGAATAAATTATTTTTTTTTTTTGCCTACGATTGAGTTAAATTTTCTCACTTTTCTCAATCTTCTCAATGATTCTTTTGGAGTTTTAAATTATCTAATGCTTTTCCTTTGTTTTCTATATTCGATTCACTAGTTTGAAGATGATTTTGGAGTTCGGTGGCATTCTCGTCTAGGTTGCAAATTTTGTTTCAATGGCATCATTATCTAAATCAAAAAAAAAAAAGATCTAGCTCAGATGTGATCCAACTCAAGAGAAAAGAAAAATAATTGATTATGAAAAGCAGATCCAGTTATCTCTTACATCATCAAAGAACTTTATTGCTTTAAAAATTAAATTTATATATATAAAAAAGAAAATAGTAAAAGATTTAAACCCTTCAGATTTAGGATGCCTTGTAGTCTTGGAGCCGTCCAAAAAAAAAGAGAAATCTTTTTCTAAATAATATTTTTTTAAAAAATATTTTTTAAAATATAGCCGATTAAAACTTATTTTTAATCGGCCACCATTAAACCCGTGGCTTAACCCGTGATTTCACGGTCACATTGGCCACCACCGTGGCGTGGTGCGGTGACATGGCTCAAAATCTTCGGACGAACCCACGACTTCAGAAAATCACGGGACGTCGGGGCGGACGGAAGTTTTTTTTTTTTTTCGGCGGACGGAGGACCCGCGCGCCGCGGGGACTGGCGGACGGAAGTTTTTTTTTTTTTTCGCGGACAGAGGACGGAGGACCCATGTGCCGCGGGGGCTGGGGGGCGCGGACTTGTGGGCGTGCGGGTTGGGGGGCGCGAGCGGAGCGGCGCGCCGGGCCGCGGAGAATTTTTTTTTTTTTTTTGGTGGCGGAAGGAGGGGGAGGGCGCGGACCCGCGAGTGCGGTGGCGGGGCGCCGCGGAGGGTTCGAGGTGCGAGCGGAGCGGGCGCACGGGGGATGGGGGGATTTTTTTTTTTTTTTTTTTGTGGCGGACGGAGGTAGGGTGGGGGCATGGGGCGGTGGTGACAGGGGCGGACCCACGGGGTGGGGTGGGGGGCACCGCGGGAGGTTTCCTCTTATCATTTACTTTGGAAGATCGTGGGGTGGGGGGCACCGCGGGAGGTTTCCTCCTATCATTTACTTTGGAAGATCAGGTCATTGGAGGGAAAAAAATGGAAAATGAGGAAAACCGCCGCGACGCCTCCCGCCCACCCCGTGTGTCCTTGCTTGTCGCTACCGCCCCCGCCCCACCTCCGTCCGCCACAATATAAAAATAAAAAAATAAAAAATATCCCCCCATCTCTCGTGCGCCTGCTCCGCTCGCGTCTCCAACCCCCCGCGGCGCTCGGCCACCGCACCCCGCGGGTTCGCGCCTCCCCTGCGTCCGCCACCAGAAAAAAACCATGAAAAACTACGTGGTAACGTGGCCGTGAAAGCGCGGGTTCAACCCGCGATTTCAACGTGGACACTACACTAAAAAATAAGTTTTAACCGGCCATATTTTAGAAAATATTTTTAAAAAATATTATTTGAAAAAAAAAAAAAAAAAAAAGCCTGTGCTTCTGGATTTTGTTTCTTCTATTATTTCGTCATTTTCATTCTTTTCTTCTACGTTAGTGCCACAATTTAGAGATCTCTTGCACATGTTATGATTGATGGGATGATGTGGCAAGACGTAGGAACTAGAACATAAATGTCATATGTCAGGCAGTTTAGGAAGCCAATTCAAAAAGAGAGGTCGGCTAATATTTTAGATAATAATAAGGTTGATAATTATTTAATGATGGCTTAAGAGAATTCCATTCTTTTATCAATAAAAATAATATTAAAAAAAATAAATATTTTCAAATATAATTTATTTTTTAGGAGTAGGTTCCTTTGAAAACTTTTATCATAAAATTTCAACAAGCGTTCCATGAAAATTCTTTCCAACATTTTTTTTTTGTTACAAAAAATGAAATTTTAAAGAATAAGAATTTACAAAACAAAAAAAAGGGTTTTCAAAACATTTTTTCTTTCCTTTATGAAAATTTAAGAAAAATTTGAAAAGTATTTTCCCATTTCTCAACAAAATTTCAAAAAATGAAATTGCCAAAATAAATTTCTAAAATCCAAAAACTAGAGAAAATTTCAAAATAACTTTTCCTTATCTTAGAAATTCAAGAAATTCCAAAAACTAAATTTCAAGAATAAATATTTTCTTTTCCCAAAATTTTCAAATTTTAAACAATTCAAAAAAATGAATTTCCATAGTAAGTTTCTTAAAATCCAAAAATGTCCAAAAATATTTGTCATGTCTTTGAAAAGTTCTGAAATATGTTTTATTCCTTATAAAAATCAAAAATATGTTTCTTTTCTTCTAAAAAATTTCAAAAAAGTTCCAAAAATCAATTTTCAAGAAAATTAAAAAATTTGAAGTGCTTTTCCTTACTTGAAAATTTCCAAAAAAATTTCAAAATTTTCCAAGGCAAGTTTTCAAGAAGTAAATTCCTAATTTTGCAAATCAATTTTTCGAAAGCCATATCTTTCAATTGAAAATCTATTTTGAACGAATTTTGTATGGTTGGATATCTCTTTAATGCTAGTTTTCAGATTTTGGAATCACGGTTAATTTGCAAGTCCGTATGGAATTTTTGCGGTCAATGAAATACCCCTTGCACTGTTAAATTGATCTCTATATCAAAAATCTCAAAATTCATGCAAATCAAGGGTGAGATCTCAAATCGGTTTCTCACTATTGTTTAATTTTTTTTTCTAAAAATTAGTCAAAATTGGTTAAATTTTGTGAAAATGAAAAGCTCATTATTTCACGTGAATTTAACTTGATTTTCGAAGTAAAAAATTTTACATTTTTAAAATATATGATGTTTTGCATCTAAATACCGAAAATCATCAACTTGTGATCATGTATGGTTATGAAATAAGAAAATTTCTGAATAAACAAGACAATTCATTGTCTCTTTAAAAAAAAGATCATTGAAAATAGAAAAAAAATTATCTTTTCGTCTGAATTTTCCTTTCATGGAACATAATATTAGGGTCTTATCGTTGAGAATTTTCAATGAAAATATTTTTATCTTTTTGCTAGTTTGGTTGATTGATTAATTAGGTAAGCTCGATTCAAGCATCATCATCTATTTTGACGGGCGAAAGTCGAAAATTCTCTGCAGTTGCTGATGAAAGGAAACATGGAAAGTGTGGAAAGCGGTGGCAACATGGGTTTGGTGGACCGCCATGGTTGGACCAGCTTGGGTGTGCGCGTTAACGGTAGAAGATAAATACACGCTCCGCGACAACGCGGTGAATTTCACCACCGCAGGTGCCACCAAGGAAAGCTACACGCTGTTTATGGAACGCTCTGAGAGATCAATTGGCAAGCGGATATGAGGCGCATGGAATACCAGTGTTACGTGATCCATCCACGGTGTCCCGATTCCCAGCGGTTTCTTCTGGTGGAGCTCTCAAATTTGGGAAGAGGCATCCGTCACGCATTAGCAGTAGACGTCATCAATGCATATGTGGTGGCTTATCAGGCGGGAAATCAGTCCTACTTCTTTAGAGATGCTCCTGAACGCTTGCACCTTTTCTAATGTTTTCAGAAACACACAGCAAAACACCCTTTCATTCGGTGGTAGCTATACCGAACTTCAAAGAGTTGCAGGCGAAGATAGAGAGGACATCGACCTCGGGAATCTTGGCACTAGAGGAAGCCATCTCATCGCTTCGTAGTACCAGCAGCGTTCAGCAAAACACCCTGGCTCGTTCCCTCATAGTTTCCATCCAGATGCTTTCAGGAGGCAGCGCGATTTAAATATATCGAGCAACGGGTGCGCCAAAGCATTACGAAGCGAAGGAATACCAAACCTTTCGCCCCGATGCTGGCATGCTCAGCCTCGAGAATAACTGGGGAGCCCTCTCCACTGCGATCCAGCAATCCAATCAAGGAGTTTTTTCCAGGCCAGTTCAATTACAAAGACCCGGACTATAGCACGTTCAATGTGGACAGTGTGACGTTAAGCATAATTAAAAACCTGGCGTTCATGGTGTTCGTATGCAAGAGCCAAGCATCTCAGTTTTCTCCGCTTATAATAAGGTCTGTCGTCGCCGAGGATGACGATACTTGTGCACATCCAGAGCCCACGATACGCATCAGCGGTCGAAATGGTCTATGCGTCGATGTGAGGGATGGACTATACGACGATGGAAACCCGATACAGTTGTGGCCGTGTAAATCTAACACGGACGCGAATCAATTGTGGACTTTGAAAAGGGATGGGACAATTCAATCCAACGGCAAGTGCTTGACCACCTATGGTTATAGTCCAGGAAACTACATGATGATCTATGATTGCACCACCGCCGTGACTGCTGCCACCCTTTGGGAAGTATGGGACAATGGAACCATCATAAATCCCAAGTCAGCGCTAGTCTTGAGCGCAGAGTCAGGGAATAGTGGCACCACGCTCACCGTGGAGACCAACATCTATGCTTCCCGTCAAGGCTGGCTCGCCAGCAATAATACAGAACCTTTCGTGACGTCCATTATTGGGTTTATGGATCTCTGTATGGAAACGAACATAACCAACGTGTGGTTAGAGAATTGTACGAGTGACAAGATAGAACAAAAATGGGCTATCTATGCAGATGGTTCTATACGGTCTCGGAGCAACGAAGAAGAAGCCTGCCTCACCAGTAATTGTCATTCCCAAGGAACGAGATATCATCGTTCTCGCCTTGTAGTCCCGGGTGGTTGCTAGCCAACGCTGGTTGTTTACAAACGATGGCACCATTCTGAATTTGTACAACGGATACGTGATGGACGTGAAAGCATCCGACCCAAGCCTTCAGCAAATAATCTTGATGCCGTTCACTGGGAAACCTAACCAGAAGTGGCTTCCAATGCTTTGATTGCTTCTGCTCTCCTCGCAGTATATGCAGTACTCTACTAGTGGCTCAAATAAAACGCAACAAATTATTGTTGCCCGACAATAAGTAGTATAGAAATGGGTGAGGTTAGCGCCCACTTGCTTGTTTGAATTCTGAAGTCGTTTGAGGAGTCTTGGACTTGGAGATTGCTTGCAAGTAATTTCCTTTTCCTCAGCTAGGTCTGTTTTCTATCTCTTAATATGTGTGGTTTGTGGAGTTTGGTATGTTAAGTGGAGTGAATAATATTTGTGGTTGTGGAGTTTGGTATATGTTAAGTGGAGTTTGTTATTCCCTATGCTGCATTTAAATGGGGATAATTAAATTGCATCCGTTGTTACTGAAGTTGTCACAAAATTTCACTTTACGGGCGCAAAGTGAGTCTTTCGGCTCTCATGATTATTTTATGCACGACTATTCTACAAGATCATGATTGAACCTCCATTTCTGCTAATTAAGGAAGCTTGTAAGTTCACAATTTTTTGCGTAGTAGCAAACAAAAACAATGATTTCAACATAACCCATATCAGCATAGGGAGAGGTCGGGATGCTTCGTCCATCGGATAATCTACCATGCATGCATGGAAAAAGATCGAGAAAATAACTTTAGCAATAATAATAATTTAAGAATTCCAGTAATCTTCTCGGCCGGCACATCAAAAGATAAACTCAATCATAATATCGAAAACCACAACAATCCTCTCGATCTTCCAAACTCCAGTGAAGGAGGACTTGCAAGAATCAATGTCGTTTAATAAAACCGATCTATTTCCCACCAAATTCTAGAATGATCTAAACTTGGTATGCAAAGTTATTGCCAAAGAGTAAATGATATGAGCAATAAGTTGGATGAAGTGTCTACAGTGGTGGCCGGGGGTGCTTTTGGGTATTCTCGGCAAAGATTGAACATCTTATATAACTTCGGTGACAAGATTTGAGGTCAATAACTAATAGAAATTGTCGTGGTTTTTGACAAGATCAAGTACAAGATTGCGTGGTGGCTAAACGCAAATAACCAGCTTGGGGTTTACTCTTCTGTAGACTGCCTTAGATGTTTTGATCTTGTGAGAAATGTTCTGGGGTGATGTATTTTATGTTGCAGACACTGCTGGTGTCATTGCTGTGCTGCTGTTCCTTTTTCATCCATTATGTTGGCTAGGTGTTGCCAGCTTATAAGGTGTAATCAGTCTATATATATGTTTTAATAAAATTCTTTATTTTTGCCAATAAAAAAAAAGAAAGAGAGAGAAAGGAACAAATGGACATAGGATTGTGCATGATGCATGTGTAAGATCATGGTGTTTCAAAATCTCCTACTTTTGAATCATCGATGCGTAATCCTTGTACGCGGTTGGGTCTCTACCATTTAGAGCCTTAACCTAAATCTGTGACCAAGAGAGATATGCCCCTCGCTCATACTCAGCGCAAAGTGGTAAGGAGTTTCCACTTGGTTATTTATGAGTCCAAGAACTCGTTGCTAGCAAACCCCTCATAAAGGAGTTAGCCTGTCATTACTAGAGATTGGTGCGGAAGTAGGCTACAAGAATGGGAATTTGTTTGGCATCCCATTCCCACTTAGGACAATCCTAGCCTCTACTAGTATCGATGTTCCACTGCAAATTATAGAACTAAGACATTATATACTTTTCTAACAATGCATTGTTAATTAAAAGACCAAAAGAAAGTTCAACCCTCTAAATTAACTCAAGAGATGTGAAATGAATTCATGCAATAAAAAAGTCAAAAGAATCTTTGCAACTAACATTTGAACCATGAAATCTATCAATGATCATTCAAATCTACCATATTGCCAAAAGAAAATATTACGCAAATCTACAAGATTATCAAATAAAATATCCTATAGTCAAGCATCAAAATCTACTATAATTATGCAAATCTATAATTAGACTGTCATCCATAAGATTATCAAAATAAAATATCTTGTGAATCCATAAAATTATTAAATGATATATATATAAGCATATATATTGTAAAACAGGTATTTTATACTTGCAAAATATTTACTAGAAAATATATCTCTATTAAATATACTAAATATTAGAAAGCCGTGGTTTCATGTATGTAGATTTTTAACTTTTAAAATATTAACATGGTGAAAAAAGAAATAGATCAAAACTATTTTTAATCCAAAGCATACATAAGATCTGTTGGGGATAAATTCCGCTTCCGTCGAAGTCTAGTCTGATGCTTAGCCTAATGTAACTGGTAATCACAGAGGAGCTTCGATAAAAAATTCTTCCTCTTGGGACTCCTTCAGCAGTCGAACTTTTTTAGGACTCCTCCAGTGACTGAACTTCTTTCGGACTCCTTCAGCAGCCGAACTCCTTTCGAACTCCTTCAGCAGCCAAACTCCTTCCGGACTCCTCCAGCAGTCGAATCCCTTTCGGACTTCTTCAGCAGCCGAACTCCTTCCAGACTTCTCTTTCAGTCGGACTCCTCTCCCAGCCGGACTCCTCCAACAGCCGAACTCTTTCTGAACTTCTCCAGTTGGACTCCTCCAATAGTCGAACCCCTATCGGACTTCTCCTTCAGCCGGACTCCTTCATCGATCGAACTCCTTCCGGACTTCTCCTTCAACCAGACTCCTCCAACAGTCGAATTTGTCCCAGATTTATCCTTCAGATGGACTCCTCCAAACAGCTAAACTTTCACCGAACTCCATCCAGTAGCCCCAAAGGACCTCGGCTCTCGTCCTCGACGTAGCCAAAAGAACCATCAATCTCTTTCATCCGAGCTTCGATCGTTGGACCCCGACGAGCTCGCACATCGCGATAACAGACATTATCTCTCGTAACAAACTCCACGTGACCCTGAACGGCCCACTACCGAACGGTTATGGCTATCACTATCAGTTTGCTACAGGCTTCATCTATATAAGAGATCCTTCAGATACGCTTTCTCCTAGAAGCTCTCCTTTTCTTTCTAGAAATTCTGCTAGAATCTCTCTACGTATTTCATTTCTGTTGGTCAAAAAAGCTGACTTGATTGTCGGAGGATCTTTCCAGAGCCACCATCCTAGACTTCAGATAAGACTTATTTTGCAGATCCCGATGGTGATCTTGTCCTCTCCAAATCCAGCTTCGACTTCGACGATGGCTAGATTTTGTGCCAACAGAATTGACGCTAGAGGAAAGGACTTCCTCAAGTTATTGAGGTTCCCTTGGTTTTGGAGGAATACGTGACAGAGATCCCTCTTCATCCCAGCCAGAGTCCTACTTTTTCTCTCAACCTCTCGAGAATGCCTCCTAGAAAGGCTTCAACCCGACGGTCGACCACCTCCATAGCCAGATCTCATCCAGATCTTTCCATTCCTGTTTTATCTCCTACATCTCAAGCCCCACCACCTGCGATGGTGGATATGGTGCAGTTCGACCTGCTGGTCTAGCAGGTCCGCGGCCTCACTAAAGCAATGCAGGCTATGCGGTAGCAGCAGCCATCTGCGATGCCATTCCGATCGGAGCAGATTTCTCGAAATCAGAGAACCTGGTCTGGGGGCAGTCGACTTGGGTCAGTCGACCGACGACCCCTAGAAAAGAAAAGCAGAAGGTGGAGAGCCCTTGCTCAGACCATGACTTGACCCTAGGGGAGCTTTGCCCCCATTTCATCAGAAAATTTTGGAGATCAACAATCGTGAAGATCTTCTGGATCAAAAGCTCTAGAAAATGAACCGATGAATCAAAGAACTCCATCATGCTTCCTCCTCCCATGGTAACGATATTTGCATTGACCTTTCTTTTTCTTAAAAGATTATACAGGAAGCAATCCTGCCGAACTTTAAGCTTCCTTAGTTTAAGAGTTATGACGAAATCATCGATCCGATCAACCACCTGAAGGCCTTTCGAACAATGATGCTGCTCCATAGTACGTCAGATGCTATTTTGTGCCAGGCTTTTCTGTCCACCCTCAAGGAAGCCATTAGAAACTGGTACTCGGTTCTTAAGTCGGGTACCATTATTTTCTTCGATCAAATGAGCCATTAGTTTGCAGCTCATTTCATTAGCAGCTGACATCCCCACCGAGGTTCGAATTTTCTGATGAATATCAAGCAGAAGAAAGAAGAATCTATCCGAATTTATGTCATCCGATTTAATGCTGCTGCATTGGAGGTCCAAACTCTGGACCAATCTGTTGCAATGAGATTCATGATCTCGAGACGAGAGATTAAGGCCAACTCGGAGAAAATTTAAGCTATCCAGGAGATGACCGCTCTGAAGTCCATCAAGAAAGTTCAGTGCCTGACCGAAAAGGTAGCATCTTTAAATCATTTTATCTCGAGATCGGTCGAACGCTACATGTCCTTCTTTCAAATCCTCAGAAAATTAAAAAAATTTCATTGGACTCAGGAATGTTAAAAGACAATCGACAAGCTGAAGAACTACCTCGGCTCGCCGTCTACTAGCCAAATCCAAATCCTGAGAGGAGCTATTTCTCAATCTCGCGGTCTCCCCTGCGGCGCTTGCGGCAGTCCTGATCAAAGAAAAGATGAAAGTACAGTGACTAATCTACTATATAAGCCAGATTCTAAGGGATGCCGAGATCAGATATACAAAGTTGAAAAAATTGACCTATGCTCTTCTGATTGCAGCAAGAAGACATCGACCTTACTTTCAGGGACATGCTATAACGCTTCTCACTGACCAGCCGATCAGAGCGATCCTTCATCAAATGGATGCTTCTGAAAGAATTACAAAATGGACCATTAAATTAACAGAGTTCGATATCAACTATCAACCTCGACCAGCAATCAAGGCTCAGGCACTGACCGACTTCATAGTTGAATGTACCATTTCAGACGATGTCGAGCATCAAAATGAAACCAACATTTCATGGTTACATCCGAGCTCCTCCGAAGAAAGAACGGACCTTCGTGAAGATTTCTGGGCCACGTATGTCGATGGCTCCTCCATCGCTTCCGAAGCAGGTGCTAGACTGATCCTGATCAATCTAGAAGGAATCATCATGGAGTACGCGCTGCATTTTGAATTCTCGACGATAAACAATGGGGCAGAATATGAGGCCCTAATAATCAAGCTCAGGATAGCCAAAGAATCAGGAGTTGATCGATTTCAGGTTTGCAATGACTCCCAACTGGTCATGGGGCAGGTCAGTAGTAGTTATGAAGCCCAGGAAGAGAGCATGGTAAAATATCTTGAGAAGGTGAAGAGCTTGACCCCAGCTTTCGGCAGCTTCAGCATTCGATAAATCTCAAGAGCAAAAAATACTAGAGCCGACCTTCTTTCCAAGCTAGCCATCCTAGCTCCTAACGAGCTTTCGAAAGAAGTTTATTATGAGACATTGAAATGCCCATGCATAGAAGAACCATAGCCCATCATGTAGGCCGGCCAAGAGCCCTACTAGATTGACCCATTGACCACTTATCTTAAGGACGGAGTTTTTTCTCATGATCCGAAAGAGGCTCGAAAGTTGAGAAATCAAGCCTCTCGATATGTTCTTTATGAGAATAAGTTACATAAAATGTTATATTTTCTGTCATTATTGAAGTGCCTCCGATCCTCTGAGGCCGATTTTGCACTATGAAAAGTGCATGAGAAAATTTACGAAAGCCATCTGGATGCCAGATCTTTATCTCATAAGCTGCTCCGATAAGGATATTACTGGCCGACTATGCATGATGATTGTATTGATTACGTCAGAAGATGTGACCACTGTCAAAAGAATGCGAATGTCCAAAGACAATCAGCCGTCGAGCTTACTTCACTAAGCATACCTTGACCATTTGCACAGTGGAAAATGGATATACTTGACCCTTTTTTAAGGCATTTGGATAATGAAAGTTTCTCCTAGTTGCGATCGACTACTTCACCAAATAGGTCGAAGCCGAACCACTAGCAAAAATTACTAAGACCAAGGTACAGGACTTTATCTTGAAGTCAATCGTCTGTCGGTTTGGTCTGTTTTGAACTCTCATAATAGATAACTGACGATAGTTCGCTGGGATGAGGTTCACTGAGTTCTGTGAAGATCTAAACATCTTCCATCATTTCACGTCAGTAGCCCATCCACAGGCAAATGGAGAGGCAGAGGTGACCAATAAAATTTTACTACAAGGCATCAAGGCAAGACTTGAAAGAGCAAGAAAAACTTGGACGGACGAACTCTACTACATCCTCTAGGCGTACCGAACTACTCAAAGGCTACTGATTGGGGAAATACCATTCGCCTTGGCTTTTGGAATGGAGGTAGTCATCCCAATCGAGCTTAAACTTTCATCAACATGGGTCGTAGCCTTCAATGAGCAGTGTAACTCATAGGACCTCAGAGTCAACTTCGATCTACTGGAAGAAAAAAGAGATGAAGCCCAAGTTTGGATGGCGGCTTATAGGTGAAGGGTGGCCCGATACTATAACTCCAGTGTCAGAGGTAAAATATTCAGAGTGGAGGACATAGTACTTCGACGAGCCATCATTTCTCAATCTCAGAGTCAGGGGAAACTTGCCCCAAATTGGGAAGGACCCTACGAGGTCACGAAAGTTGTCCAATTCAGAACGTACTACTTGAAGGAACTCAGGAGGGCAGACCTACCTCGATCATGAAATTCAAAAAATTTATGAATGTATTTTCGATGATTTGATTACAATAAAATCTTTCTACTTCAATATCCTAATCTTTGTTGTATACCGGTAATAAAGCGGGACTACCCCACGAACTTAATCCTATGATAAATATGGTCATGTTAAGAACAGGAGGAGAACCTAGTCCTAACATAAGCAAAGTTGAAGGCCTCGTTCATTTTAGATGAGATAAGGGGAGAGGCCCTGATAATGGCCCTAATGTGTCCTAACAGTCCATTAGGAACAGGAGAAAAATCTCATCCTAACATGAGCAAAGTCAAAAGCCTCGTTTATTTTAGATGAGATGAGGAGAGAGGCTCTAACAACGATCCTAATGTACTCCTATAGTTCGTTAGGAACAGGAGGAGAACCTCATCCTAACGTGAGTAAAATTGAAGGCCTCGTTCATTTTAAACGAGATGAGGGGAGAGGCCCTGACAATGGCCCTAATGTACCCCTATAGTCCATTAGAAATAGGAGGAGAATCTCATCATAACGTGAGCAAAGTCGAAGGCCTTGTTTCACTTTAGATGAGATGAGGAAAGAGGCCTTGACAATGGCCCTAATGTGCTCCTACAACTCATTAGGATCAGGAGGAGAACCTCGTCCTAACGTGAGCAAAGTCGAAGACCTCATTCATTTTAGATGAGATGAGGAGAGAGTCCTGACAATGGCCCTAATATGTCCTTACAGTCTGTTAGGAACAGGAAGAGAACTTCATCCTAACGTGAGCAAAGTCGAAGATCTCGTTCATTTTAGATGAGAGAAGGGGAGAGGCCTCAACAATAGCCTTAATATGCTCCTATAGCCTGTTAGAAACAGGAGGAGAACCTCATCCTAACGTGAGCAAAGTCGAAAACCTTGTTCATTTTAGACGAAATGAGGGGGAAGGCCCTGATAACGACCTTAATGTGCCCCTACAGCCCGTTAGGAATAGGAGGAGAATCTCGTCCTAACGTGAGCAAAGTTAAAGAACTCGTTCAGTTTAGACGGGATGAGGAGAGAGGTCCTGACACCGGCCCTAATACGCTCCTACGGCCTCATTAGAAATAGGAGGAGAATCTCATCCTAACAGGAGTAAAAAGATAAATAAAAAAAAAGATAGAAGGATTGAAGGCGAGCATCGCATCCACATAAGGCAACGACGGATAAGGGATCGGCAAGACCGATTACAAAAAAAAGATAGAAGGATTGAAGGTAAGCATTGCATTCACATAAGGTAATGACAGACAAGATATTATTTTATTATAAGTTTAAATTTATTACAAGTAGAATGAAGGTCGGCCAAACCGACTACATATTACAAGGAAGCCAATGTGGCAGGGATCGACAAGGCCGATTATAAAAAAAAAAAAAAAACATATAAAAGAAGGCGAAGCCTTAAGACGGACTGGACTCCTCAGGCTTTGGATCGTCGACGTCGGCCATCACCAAGGCCTGCTTCAACCTAACGATTTTCTTCTCAAGTTCTTTCTTTTTATATAAATTATCTATGTACATGCTATTGATATGCCCGAACTAGCCCTCGAGCTTCCACCGCCACCGCCACCTCCTTAGGACCTCGGCCTCGGCCTCTGCATCCTGCATGGCTTGATGCTCATAGATCAGTTGGAGCTTCAACTACTAAACTTCGGCTTTCTCCACCCCGATAGCCTCTGAAAGCTTGCCGACGGTCTTATTCAAGGAGGCAATCTCCTCTGACTTTTCACTAGAGATAGCCCACCGACCACCAACCAATTGTTGATGGAGATGGCTTATCTCTCTGTTGGCTGCTCGGAGCTCATGCTCGAGCTTGGTCACCTTCTTCGACCAAGTTAGCTTATACTCATTATGCCAGTCTTCAACATCGTAAAGCTACTTCTAAAGTTTGGAGAATCTCTTGGACCAGTCCCAATCATACTGAGCCCTGTCGGTAGACCATGATGAAGTTTCCTCCAGCAGTTGAATTTTTTTCTTCGCCACCGTAAGGTCGATCTCAAGGAAGCTGATCTTTGCCGTTAACTCCCAAGACTTGTTGCTGGCACTTCTTCTCAGTTTGATCATTTCTTTCTCGAAGCTGCCCTTCCGAATGCTGAAACTAGTGGAGTCTTTTCTGTGCGGATTCCTGAGGTGGGTAACTTCAATAGTTGCCTTCGAAGCATTCTTCCTTGATTCTTGGAGATCATCCTCGGTTTTTCTCAACTTCTTCTTCAAGCGATGAACCTCCTTCTTCAAGCTCCTAATCAGTGGTCTAATCGAAACCCCACAGGGCAAAGGATCGGCATCAACTGGAAGAGGAGAGTCATGACCTAAGTCATCAAGAGCATTCTGAACCATGCAAACGACAACACAAAGTGTAAGGCTAAAAAAAGATTTATCTTTCATTTACTTGGATATTTTTAAATACATCAGCATTAAAAAAAAGTAAAAAAAAAAGTACAACTACTCGAGGATCTCAACCTCAGGAGGGATGGCAGAGGGCGGAGCCTGATCGCTCTCGACCACCTTAGGTTCCCGAACTGATTCGGGAGCCTCTACGGTAGGTTTTGTTCGGGAGCCTCTATGGCAGGTTCTGACAAGCTAGAAGCAAGCTAGTCGAAGGTAGGATCGATTATGGCATTAAACGGTCCTACATCCACGTCGTCTTCCTCCTCCATAAAGCTGAGGTCGAGCTCGGAGAACCTCTGGGCTATCCTGCCTTCACAGAGCTTGAAACCATTGATAAATGCTTCCTAGTCGAACTCAACGTTCAGATTTCGCATCTCGAGAGAGGTCTTGAACTCTTCCATGGCCCGGATCATTGCCTCCGAGATCGACTTCGCCATTTAGGTCTCCAGTTCGGCGATCCTATTTTCGACTTCCTTCCTTCTTTCCTCCTTCAGGGCCAGTGTAGCCTTTAGTCCGACCGAGACGAACTCCTCTTTTCAGAGCGCATCCTGAAGACTTTCAATGTCCGCCGCCTTCTCCTCGGTAAGGTGCTCTACCTCGTCGACCCTCTCTTGAAGATGGTGGATCTCGACTCGAAGGTCCTCCTAGGCCTTCTGTGCCTCCGTCTCCTGACAATGCGCCCTCTTGATGTGGGCGAGCATCCGGTGATCCGACTACAATAAACGATTGATGTTAAAAAAAAAAAGGAGAGAAGAAGAAAAGTGCATAAGAGAAGAGAAAGAATCGAGCAACGAAGCAATCACCTTGAGGATGGTTCCGAGAGAACCCCAGATGAGCTGCCATGGGTTTAGGTCGGCCATCTGATCCACCACCTCGGGCATGGCAAACCTGTTGGCAAGATCCCAGATGATCTTTGGGTTGTCGAAGGGATCCTCCCCTCGTTCGTTGTCGTCGCCATCTGGTCTGCCTAGGCAAGTCTTGCAGGACGTCTTCACAATAGCTTTCTTTTTTCTTCCCTCTCCCGTCCCTTTCTTGATAGGGAGCTCCAAAACCTAATCTCCATCGGAGGGACCCGAGGGCATGAAAGCCATTGGGCCTGCGCCAGCGGTGCCAACCTCGATAGTTAGGGTAGTCTCGACACCGGCGATGACCTTGGATGCAGCGGTAGTGGAGATGGGGACTTCGAAGCTGGAAACACCGACCTTCATCCTTTTTGAGCCATCATTTTGTGCCTTCCCTTTTCTCTTCTTGGTGTAGAGTCCTTTGGTAAGCATCTCGACAGCTTGTGCATCCATCTCTGTAATAGAAAAAGAAGCGTGGTCAGTAGCAATACACATGCGCAAAATCGTGTGGATTCAAAAATCAAAAGATGTACCAACGAAATTATGGGGACTCAGACCCAGGTTGAACAAGGTCTATTCCTTTAGAAGATCGAAAAGAAGAGGAGCTCGGTACGCCTTTAGTTTATTAGAGGAATCAAGGTTGGCTCCATCTGAGCTAGGTGCTCGACAAACTAACTCTCTAATATAATCCCATAAAGGAAGACCTAACGGCAAGGTCGGACAATGTACAAAAAAGAACTTTTTCTTTCAGTTGTGAACGAAAGAAGGGACACCTTTCAATAACTCCATCTTGCCGACCTAGGAGAAAAAGTACCATCAATCCTTCGCAGAAGGATGGCACTTGAAGTTATAGAAATTTCTAAAAAGCAAAATGATCGGCTGGACTTCGGTCAATCGACAGAGGGAGAGAAAATCTATGACGAATCAAAAGAAGTTTGGTACGATAGATGCGAAGGAGATATTTAAAAATCGGATGAGGACAACTACAAATAGGGGCAGCGGGAGTCTAAGCCCGATGCGCAAAGCTTCTAAGAACAAACAAAATCAGCCGATCAGAGGAGAGCTGACCCGGTCATCGAAGCTAGGGAGTTCAAGGTCATATTCTGGAGGGATTCTATATTAGATTCGGATCAAAAAAAGATCATCCGAGGTAAGAACGAATGGGATGATGTCTGGAGTAAAAGACGAGCAGGACATATTCCTAGGTTCTACCTCGGCCAGAGGTGTAAAGTTAAAGAAGGTTGATTCAGACGAGCCCCATGAACCGATGGAGTGGAAGGTTTTGGAAGACATTCAGATTGAGATTAAACCCCAAGAAACCTCTCCAATATATATATATATATATATATGTAAGAAAAATGCAGGGCAAAGGTCGCCACCAAAAAATCAGGAAAGTAAGGAGCCAGAAGTGATAAGCACAAATAACCTAAGAGAAGGATTAAAAAACTGACCTAAACTATCTAGGGAGAATGAAAGGATGATGGATGCGATGAGGACCAATCGAAAGGGTGTTCGAAGCTCAGAAGGGCGAGAAAAGGTTAAAACCCTTGGGAAGAAGATGGATGGAGGCAGAAGGAAGGAGAAGACTCGGGCAAGAATGACTTCCAAATAATATGAGAAGACGTTAAATAGCCAGAGGTAATCCGAGGCAGTTATGATTGCAGATCGACTTCGGTCGGTCAGCGTGCGCCGCGTGCTCCACTCATCATGACAGAGGAGCGACGACGGGCGGAGTCTTTATGGTGTCGTACATAGGGCAGAGTTTCGATGGAAGATTCGAAGGGCCATCTTTTCGAACTTATTTCATACTTAGAAAGCTTCAATGCCAGCACGATAATCATCGAAATATCTCATCCTAACAAGTGCGAAAATTCGGATCGGACTTTGGCAGTCGTCTTTTTTCTTTCTTCCTTCAAATTTCGAACTCAGGAGTAGGGAGACTATTGTTGGGGATAAACCTCGCTTCCGCCGAAGTCTAATATGATGCTTAGCCTAATGTAACTGGTAATCACAGAAAAGCTTCGATCGAAAATTCTTCCTCTTAGAACTTCTTCAGCAGCCGAACTCCTTCCAGACTCCTTCAGCGGTCGAACCACTTTCGAACTTCTTCAGCAGTCGAACTTCTTTCAGACTTTTTCAGTAGTCGAACTCCTTTCAGACTCCTCCAACAGTCGAACCTCTTTCAGACTCCTCCAGCCGCTGAACTCCTTTCGAACTCCTTCAGTAGCCGAACTTCTTTCGGACACCTCCAACGGTCGAACCCCTTTTGGACTCCTTCAGTAGCCAAACTCCTTCCGAACTCCTCCAACGGTCGAACTCCTTTCGGACTCCTTCAGTAGTCGAACTCCTTCTAGACTTCTCCTTCAGCCAGACTCCTCTCCCAATCGGACTCCTCTAATAATCGAACTTCTTCCGGACCTCTCCTCCAGTCAGACTCCTCCAATAGTCGAAACCCTATCGGACTCCATCGATCGAACTCCTTCTGGACTTTTTTTTCAACCGGACTTCTTCAACAGTCGAATTTCTCTTAGATTTTTTCTTCAAACGGACTCCTCCAAATAGCTAAACTTCCTCCGAACTCCATCTAGTAGCCCCAAAGGACCTCGGCTCTCACCCTCGACATAGCCAAAAGAACCGTCAATCTCTTCCATCCGAGCTTTGATCGTTGGACCTCGATAGGCTCGCACATCGTGACAACAAACACTATCCTCCATAACAAACTCCACGTGTCTCTAAATGGCCTACTACCGGATGGTTATGACTGTCACTATCAGTTTATTACAGGCTCCATCTATATAAGAGATCTTCTAGATACACTTTTTTCTGAAAGCTCTCCTTCTCTACCTAGAAATTCTACTAGAATCTCTTTACGTATTCTATTTCTGTTGGCTGAAAGAGCTGACTTGATCATCAGAGGGTCTTACCAGAGCCACCATCCTAGACTCCGAATGAGACTTATTTTGCAGGTTCTGACGGCGACCTCGTCCTCTCCAAATCTAGCTTCGACTCTGGTGATGGCTAGATTTTACGCCAATAAGATCTAATATTAAAACTATGCAACAGGAACTTCATATGATTGATTGGATTCAGAAAATAAAATCAAAAATTAAAAGAGCAAGAAATAGAAGATCCGATCTTCATACCTTTATGCGGGTGGTTCTTCACCACGAACTAATGATCATGGATGTCTTCTAAGTTTTGTAAAGCCGCACAGGCATCCGGCTTCTATAGATATCCACATGAAGTCTTGATCTGATCAAAGGCTTCTTGATCTCATTAGGATAATAGTTCTCTTATAGAGATCACTTCTTAGTGGTTGAAGATAACTTTCTTTTCTCTCAGACCCTCTTAGAGAAGAAGAAGAAGAGGAGGAAGAAAAGGAGGAAAAAGAAGAGCAGGAGACTCTCTCTTTTTTTGGATCCCCTGTCCCCTCCTTTGAATCCCATGTCCCATGCTCATGGGTCTTGCATCTCCACCGCATGGATCTCGCGTCCTCAATATCTCATGCCCAAAAGATTTGCATAACCTCAATCCCACGCACCTTACTCCCTTTATTTTGGCATCCAAAGAAAAAAAGATCAAATCTTTATCCCATAAGGATTCAAATCACATTCAAACCTTTTGAATGAGACCTATCCTAATGCAAAAGGAAGAGCTTGGAGGCATGGAGGAGGTAGGACTTTTCTCACACAAACAAGGAGGGCGTGACAACATTTCCAACGTGAAACTCTTTCACATTAAGGTGGGGAGGTGCGGGGTTTCTTATGGGGTGCTAGGAAGAGAGAGTCCCAGTCAAACTGGGATCTCTTTTAAAGCCTTAATTAAATCCTAAATAATTAGTAGTAGGTTACATCCAAGGAGAAAAAATCCTAGTCCAACTAAAAATCTAATCTCTCTTAATTAGATCATAATCCAATTAGGAATTAGCTGGCACCCAAATCTTGATCAAATAAAAAATTAGTTTTCCTCATAATTAGGTTATCTCATAATCCAATTAGGCTTGATCTAGTCAAAATCTAAATCAATTAAGCTAAATTGCATCCAATTCAATTAGACTTGATTCTAGACCTCGTTGCTCAATCAAATTGAGCCAAATTACAGTCTGATTACTAATTAATCTTTCTCTAACCCACTAACTCTTAGTGAGTTTTTTTATTGCAACTTTGTATTGGATTAATCATCAATCATATTAGTAATTAGATCCTACTCTAATTCATAATTGCAATTCAACTATCTGATCAATCAAAAATATCTTTTGTGTGTGATCTCATTGATTCTATTCTATTTGATAGTAAGATATGCTATGATCTCCATCACAATATCATTGAAACTTCTTTCAATAGATTGAAAAGATTCCAACTCTATCCAGTAAGTAACATTGATCATCAAAATCATATTTGTGAGTCTTATAATCCATCAGTGACACCTAGTAGTATATAATGGCATACTACTATAAAAAGATTCTATGATAGCGTATACTATGGCAGCAATTTTTGAAACCGCTACCATAGATTCTACGATAGCGATTTTCGTTAACCGCTACTATAGGTCCAACTTATAGCAGCGGTTACATGAAACTGCTGTCATAGGTCGGATCTATAGCAGCGGTTCATTGTAATCGCTGCTATAGGTCGAACCTATAGCAGTGGTTAGTAGTAACCGCTGCAATAAGCTTATTTATGGTAGCGATTAATTATACCCACTATCATATATATATATATATATATTTAAATATTATATAATTTTAAAATTTAATATCCATCTTTACCATTCATTATCTAAATAATTATCATTAGAGTGTCTTCGTAAAAGATCACCTCGATCCAATGGCCCTAGCTTCGTCGATCAGAAAAATTTGATTTCGATGATCATGAATGATGATGCAATGATCTGATGGATGGAGATCTCTGATGGATCCAAAAATCTACAATGATGATCTTGATGATGTTTATAGTGTACTATCAAAGTTTTACTTTAATTGGATATCGTTATCTTGGTCAATTTAGTATAAGTTAGTTTCGATCGTTAAATGATAAATGAGTGATCAAAAGATCAAACGGTGTTCGATTATGAAATAATTTTTTTTATAAATAATCTTGGCTACTACTTTAATCATTTTTTACAGTGGTGATTATAAAATTCAACTCGTGAGATGAAGAATGATTTAAAACTATACGTCTTCTGATAACCATTCTAAAACTATCATCGCCGTATAAAATATTTAAAATTATAATAAAGATCATTTAACTAAAAAATTATCTTATAATCAAATATCGTTTAATTCTTTGATCGCTTGTTTTTAATTTAACGATCGAAATTATTCCATACTAAATTGACCATTATAACGATATCCGATTGAAGTAAAATTTTGATAGTATGCTACAAATATCATCGAGATCATCGTTGCAGGTTTTTGAATCCATTAGAGATTTTCATCTATCAGATCATCACATCGTCGTTCATGATCGTCGAAATCAAATTTTTTTAATCGATGAAGTTAGGGCCATCGGATCGAGGCGACCTTTTGTGACGACACTCTAATGATAATTATTTAGATAATGAACGATGAAGATGGGCATTCAATTTTAAAATTATATAATATTTAAAAAAATAAAAAAAAATATTTTTAATCTACGATAGCGGTTATCAAAAATCACTGCTATAGATCTACGACAGCAGTTATAGAATCACTGTCGTAGATCTATGGCAGCGATTTTGGATAACCGTTGTCATAGATCTATGGTAGCGATTCGATAACCGCTATCGTAGGTTAGGTTAAAAATTTTTAAATTTTTTCTGCTTTTCTTTTGTGTACGCTCGATCTCTCTCTCTCTGTCTCTCCCCCTCCTCTTCATCATCGATGAGGCTTCTTCCCCTCCGACCGGCGCCGCCCCTCCTTCCCCATCAATCAGCATCGCCCCTCCTTCCCCCTCCCCCTTCGGCCCTCATCCCCGGCCCCCCTCCCGCCACCTGCCACCCCACCTGGCCCCCACCCCACCCTCCCCTGGCCGCCCCTCCTTCCCCCCATCCTCGACGCTCCTCCCTGCCATCCACCACCCCCACTCGGCCATCCCACCCTCCACCCTCCCTCCGACCGCCCCTCCTTCCCCCCATCCCGCTGCCCCTCCCACCATCCTACCACCCCCCAGCCCCCCCATCTTCGGCCACCCCTCCTTCCTCCTATCCTCGGCCACTCCTCCCTGCCAACCCACCCGACCCACCCTCCCCTCGACTGTCCCTCCTTCCCCCCCATCCCCAGCCACCCTCTCCGCCACCCTGCCACACCCAGCCCCCCATCTCCGACGCCTCTCCCGCCACCCAACCGACACCCCCACCTCCCCCCGGCCGCCCCTCCCCACCACCCTTCCACATCCCACTCTCCAATCCCCCCATCCCCGACTGCCCCTCCCCACCACCCCCCACCTGACCCCACCCCCCACACTCCCCCTCCCAGTCGCTGACCCTCCCATCACTGTGCCTCTCGGGCCCCCTCATCACTGCACCCCTCCCCCTGGCCCCCCATCCCCGACCGCCCCTGCTCTCTTTCTCTTTCCTCTTTCTCTCTCTCTCTTCTCTATCTCACTATCTTGCTTTTATTTCGTAGGTTACCTCTAGTGTCGTCATCCTCCTCTAACGTCGTTGCCGGCGACCCTCGGAGCTTTTAGTGTGACCCACTCTCTATAGCCGTAGGTATAATTTTTTTTAAAATTTTATAGTATTATTTATTAATCATATATATTTATAATAATTTATAAAATATTTATAATAAATATTATAAATATTTATTATAAATATTATAATTATCTACATGTCGGAGTTTTTGGGCCGAATCCTAATGGATCTTAAAAGGCCGGATCCAATTTCGGGATTCGAAACTAAGAAATGGAAAGACTGAGAGGGAGACCGACAGATTGAGAGAGGGAGGGCCGATCGCCGGCAAGGGAGACCGAGAGTGGGAGGTAGGGAGGGAGGGAGGGGGTCCGGCCTCGCCGCCATCGCCGGCGAGGGAGATCGAGAATGGGAGAGAGGAAGGGAGGGATCCGGCCTCGCCACCATCATTAGGAGGGAAGGGGTCCGGCCTCGCCGACGAGGGAGATCGAGAGAGCGAGAGAGGGAGGAAGGGGGTCCGACCTCGCTGATATCACTAGGAGGGATGGGGTCCGGCCTTGTCGGTGAGGAAGATCGAGAGAGTGAGAGAGGGAGGGATTGGGTTCGACCTCATCGGCGAGGGAGATCGAGAGAGGGAGAGAGAAAGATCAAGAGATGAAAAAGCTGGGAGGTAAGGATTCGGCCTCACCGTCGTCGCCAACGAGAGGGATCGAGAGAGGGAGAGAGGGAGTGATCGAGGGTATGGCACATAGCCAAGCCGACTCGGATATGTAACTAAGCCGGTTCGAGCCGTGATCGAGCGACTGGGGGAGGATCCGAGCCGGATGTCTCAGGCATGGAGTCGGTTGTCTTAGGCATGGAGCCGGCTCAGCTTCTGAGCGAATAGAATTTGATATGATTCTCTAAGGTTCCAACTTTAAGCCCTAAGGTGCCACCATCATCTACTTTATTCTTCTTTTAGGTTTCTGGATTAACACCAAGATTCGTGCAAGATATCGGATCTACGACTGTTGCTCATCCTTAATTATTTATGAATGTAATTCATGTTGTAGAATTTATTGCATAATATTTTTTGGATGTTTATATCTTGTTGCTTTTGTTTATTGCATTGCATAATGATAGATCCGTCAATTGATTAGTGTACATATTAGAGACTATTTATTGATGCTATACTAATATTATTGTTCAATATATTATATTGATTAATGTTCATTAACGTTGTAGGTCACGATGGCACCGGATACCTCTGAGCCCCATGAGCATCTGTCTCAGGTCTTGGGGCCTGAGCACTTTGGGAGGATCCGATGTAGGCCCGAACACACGTCGATGAGCTACTGGTCCGAGGTAAGTGTCTTCTCACAGACTTTCAGTATCATCAGCCAGGAGGAGCTTGAGGAGGCATTGGCACGGGAAGATCATGCTGCGATGTGGGCAGATTGGGCTGAGGAGCGCGCATCTCATTTGAAGGACATCGTAAGAGATATGATGTCGATACTTAGCATGAATTTTAGAGTCACGGGTTTCAAGGATATGTTGGCCCGCATTTCAGCTCCAGCTCTAGCTTCGACTTTGGCTCCAGCACCAGCTCTAGCTCCAGCTCCGGCTCTGGCTTTCGATGACGACGATGATAATGTAGATTTAGAAAACTTTTGATGTATTTTATTTTTTTAAAAAAATATTAAAATAAATTTTATTTGATAATAAAATTTTAATATTTTAGAATAATTTTTATATTTATTATATTTTCTTATATTATATATCTATATTTATCAGATAAAATATATAAAAAAATAAAAATTATATTTTTTTTAATTATTCAAGATCTACGATAGTGATTTTATAACCATTGTCATATCTGTGCCAACCGCTGCCATAGATTTTCGATGCAAATGGTGTCAATCGCTGTATTAGACCTATGATAGTGGTTAAAAAATTACTGCTATAGATTACCTATGGCAGCGGTTATGTAACCACTGCTATAGATAATCTATGACAGCGGTTACATAACCGCTGCTATAGGTTGATATATTACAGTATTTTATAAATCATTGTAATAGACTATCTATGGCAACGGTTCAAACAACCATTGCAACAACCACTGCCATAGAGCTATGGTGATGACTGCAGTAGCAGTGATTAAAGAACCGTTGTCATAGCCTATGACAGCGATTTTTTAGGCTACGACAGTGGTTACGAACTACTATCGAAGTCCTTTTTTGTAGTAGTGGCAACCTAGTAGAATGAAATAGATGAATCTTTAAATATAGTTACCATATGATATAGTTCTTCTATTATGAGTCTTGACTAGATAGAGGTCATAGAATACTCGTCAAACCTCTTTATTAGTCATATATCAGATTTATTTGACTCGAATTCATCTTGTGAATTTTTATGAAAACTCTTTTTCACTAATCATACTGCCTTGGCCAAGATCTTCTGAACTTAGTCTCATAAATCACATAGGACTATTCCTTTTCTACTCAGATCGATAAGTTCTATCTACGTGCAATCTACTCTTACAATGAACCTACTATAGCCTATATATTTCGTAAGGATCCGAATGGCTAGGGACTAAGTGTATGTATAGTTAAGCCACAGCAACCTTACTATAAATAGCTAAGGCATTGAGGTCAAGGATCAGTCATATCACTGTAGCATTGAGCAAGTCACTAACGAATAAGTAGACATCCAAGTGACTTCTTGTGTGATCATGCTCAATACCGTTATCCTCCAATAATTATCCGCACTCTCATTCAGTATCCTCACACTGTAAACTCAAGACTCATCTATTCAGAAGAAAGTAATTTTTGACTAACTTCAATGGATCATCCACTATTTTCATGATGATCTATCAGTCAGAAATAATTTAAAAGTTAACCATCAATGACACATGTCTCAAATTCTCAATTTTTGAGAATATGTGTCACCATCTTATTAACTTTTTGGATGATTTATGAATACTAAAATATAAACATGAATAAATGAATAATCCAATATTATTAATTTAATAAGTCAAAATTATAAACTATATCTTTAGAGTATTTATAAGTGTTAGCCAACTTAGCTTTTAGAACATCCATCTAACAATCTCCTACTTACACTAAAATCAATTGACTATAAATCTAAGTCTTATCTTTTCAAGGTGGGCTTCAATTTTTTATTGCTTCATCGACTCAGTAGGTTAACCACATTGCCAGTGGACTCAACTATCTAAACCTTGATGTACTTTTTTTCGAGGTAGTCATGGATAATATAGAATTTCTGCTCTAAGTGCTTGGACTTCTAATGAGAATTTGGCTTCTTAGCGAGGGCTATGGTGCCATTGGTATCACAATATACTATCATGGGATTTAATGGCATGATACCAGTTCTGCAATAAATCTTTTTAACCAAAAGGCTTTCTTAGCAACTTTAGAAGCAGCCATATACATAGCTTCCATGGTGGAATCTGCTATCATAGATTGTTTGGAATTTTTCTAGCTCATAGCACAATCATTGCATAAGAAAACATAGTCTGGTGTTGACTTTTGATCATCAATATCAGATATAAAATCTAAATCCATGTATCCTTGCACCCTCAACTCTCCTCCTCGAAAAACTAAGAACATATTTTTAATCCTTCTCAAGTATTTAAGGATACATATCATGGCTTTCTAGTGCTCCTCATCTAAATTCGATTGATATCTGTTTGTGACACTCATTGCATAAGCTATATTAGATCGAGTACATAGCATAGCATATATGAGACTTCTTATAGTCGAAGCATAAGGAATCTTGCTCATGTGATTTATCTCCTTCAATATATTGGGGCATATCTTCCTGGAGAGATGAATCCCATATAAAAGGAGAAATCTCCTTTTGGAGTCTTTCATATTGAATCTTTTTAGCACTTCCTCAATGTATATTTTCTGTGATAGGCATAGCATTCTTTTAGATTTATCTCTATAGATCTTTATGCCCAAGATGTAGGATGTTATTCCAAGATCTTTTATAGAGAATTTCTTAAACAACCATATTTTATCGATGCAAAATAAATATAGGTAAATATAAAGTAGCAGTTGCCAAACAACGTGCCACCTTTGGTCATGCTTACCAATTACCGATGTAAGTTTACATTGCAAAATATTTACTGATGCAAAATAAATGTAGGTAAATCTTTTTTTACCGATGTTAATATTGCATTGCTAATAGTTTACCAACGTTGTCCTTGCATCGCAAAAAGTTGTTATTTCGATATTTAGTTAGTGTAAAAAAATCTTTATTAACCGACATAAGTTTCCATCGGTAAAATTTTTTTTGCTAATATTTATCTTCCATGGGCAAAAGTCCATATTGCCGACATTTATTTTACGTCATTAAATATATGTTTTTCGACACTTATTTTGCGTAGCTAAAAATAATCGCCGACATTTATTTTAACATCGATAAATTTCTTTTTTTCGACGAAAATTTGTAAACGTCAGTAAATAAAATCAACGATGGTACTTTTGTCCACGTATTTTTTTCGATGTATATTACGTCGGTAGATGTAATTAGCGATACTTTTTCAAGATTTAGCTATGCTATTATTGTATAGCTAATTATCCTTTTTTTTGTAGTAACCTTTGAATTGATCTTATCCTTATCCAAGAGGGGGCACTACAAGGGGGAGTGGAGAGCGCTAGAGTGTGGACTTTTCATGCAAAACATGAGAAGGGGCATGCAGGATAAGGTGGCAAGATGACTAATGGGGTGCCAAGGGAGAGAGCGAGAGTTTCACTGATTTGAGACTTCTCTTGATGCTTGAGTCAAACTTAATTTAATCCCTAATCTAATTAGAAGTTAGTGCACCCAAAGAGAGGAGAATTCCTAGTCTAACTAGGAACCCAATCTCTCTTGATTAGATCTTAATTCAATTAGAAATTAAATCAAACTCAAATCCTAATAAAATAAGGAATTAACATCTCTTATAATTGGGGTATCTTATAATCTAATTAGACTTGATCTAATAAAATTCAGATCGAGTCAAATTGAATTTAACTCAATTAGACTTGATTCTAGCCCCATTACTTCATCAAATTGAGCCAATTACCAATCTAATTACTAATTAATCCTTCAACTTACTAATACTTAGTAAGTTTAATAATTATAATAATTATAATGGATTAATTATTGATTATATTAACAATTAGATCTCTATATGATTTATAATCATAGATCAACCATTTGATCGAATAAATATCTCTTTTGTGTATGATCCCTAATAGATCACAATACCATTGTTAAAATATCATAATTATTAGTTTAATTTTAACTTTTAAAATAATTAAGAGTACGTAGATAGCAGCAAGTCGGATCGAATCCATAGGAAGGTAGTGATTTTATTTTGAAATCTTTGATTTTTTATGAAAAAAGGAAAAAAAATTGAAATTAAAATTTAAGTCAAAAAATAAAATTATAAAAATTAAATAATATAAAAAAAATTAAACTTTGGTACTAAGATCTACTAATTAGATCTTAGCATCTACTTGCAAGAAATTAAAGGGCAATTAAAATAAAGCAGAATTAAAAGAACAAAAATTAAAGAATAAAAATTAAAGGAACAATAATTTAAATTTTATATTAAAATTAAAACTAAGAATTTAAATATAATAATTAAAAAAAATAAAAAAAAAATAATCTTCAGATCAGCAATGGCGTAGAAATGGCATAGAAGTCTGGCTTTTTTTCTCGACACCATCTGCCTCAAAGCAACCTTCAACCAAAGCCTGACTCCCACCCTTTATCGTGGCTTCTCTTAGATTAGATTTGTTGATGTCTAGAGGCATGGGATCCTTTAAATAGGTGTTCGAGGGCTGGAGGATTTTTCTGTGGGACTAAAGGCCTTTTTAATCATCAAAATATGAAAAAATTCAAGTGAAATTCAGATTTAACATGAGTCTTAGATGAATTCTGCTCTCTTGGATAAAGTCTGGCCATTAGATGGTGATCCAATGCTTCAAAAAATACCAAAAATGGACATGTATAAGCCCAGATCAAGTTGTAAAACATTCTGGCCGTTGGATCAAGCTCTGATGAAAGAAATCGAGCTGCTGATCGTGCTCTAGGAGACTGAATCACTATCGGGATCATCCTCAGCCGTTGGATCATGCCTGGAGCATCATCGACTATTGGATCGTCGCCTGGTGTGATATGGAAATCGAATCAAGCTTGAAAATAATACGGACCATTCGATCTTGATTGGAATCCATCGCTACCATCCGATCGCGCCATTACTATAGCTGTGGACTGGGTGTGCCATAAGCCTTGACCAATCAATGCCGATCTTGGCTTGTGAAATTATAAAACTTCCCTTGTACGTCATGATATATTTCCTGTAAACCCTTTAAGGGTCTTGGTCCACCATGCGATGGCCTACGATTGGCCACTTTCTACTGAGCTGGTGGTCTATGGCCGATTTCGTGGATCGGATGGTGGGCTGGCGGGCTGGCACTACACGTTGGCTCATGGGCTTGGCAGGTTGCCATCTCTATTGGGCTGGCTGGTTGGGACGCGCCAACTTCAGTGGCTGGGCTGAGCATGGTAGTTGGGTGGGACGCACCAGCTCAACTGGCTGAATCGATTAATTTTTATTATATATTTTTTTATTATTTTTTAAAAAATTCATATTGAATCCATTTTGACTCTGATTCGCTCTAAATTTATTTCGTTGTGACAAAAAAATGAACTCTTTTTATTGATGATAATACTTTATTTTTTATTATTATTATTTTTATTTTTTATTATTTTTTAATTTATTTTTTACTATATATTTATTTTTATTATTATTTATTAATTTTTATTTATTTTATTATTATTATATTATTATTATTATTTTTAAAATATTAATATAAATTAATTAATAAATTGATACTTTTATTAGCAAATTTGTGATACTTATCACACCCCCTAACTTATCCATTGCTAGTCTCTTAGTAATGTAATGCTAATATTTGATTAATCATCACATTTCATTAAGATCCTCTTTCACAAAAGTAGCTTTAGAATTAAAGTTCAAAAGTTTAGACAATATTACTAACTAAGTATTGATTTTTAGAAGCAAATTTCATGGTCAGTATCATCAGAAACTTCTTTAGAATTCATCTAAAGATCTACAGCACTTGTATTTGTGAAGTCTAACTTAGTATTTGGATGTTAATTTAAAGAATAAATATTTCTTCTATTATCATCTATTTTGGTTAATCTTCTATACAGCCCCAAAGTAAGTGCATGAATTAAGGTAGCTTTCACACCGCCTTTCTCTCTCTCTCTCTTTCTCTTTAAATATGTTGAGCATCCTGGCCTTCTCTCCACCATTTAACATGAACCTCTATACTTGTGTTAGATGCAGAGATCTAGTTACTAAGTTTAGGATAATCCACATATACTCTATCTTTTATACTTTTTATTTTGGACAGGTAGCTCTTTTTTTAAATTTAATTTTTTTTAATTAGGATATATAGTAATTATCAATTTTTTAATGATAATTAAATTCTTGGTTGGCTTTATAATCTATACTTTACTTTGTTAGTGTGCATGTGCAATTTGAAGTGTTGATAGCCTTTAAATGATCTAAGTAAGCTGCTAAAAGTCTGACCAACTAATCTACTTCTTGACTTACCACAGTCATTAGCAAATACTTTCTAACTTTATTACTTTTTCTAGTCTATTTTGCTCAAGATTTTCTTTCCTAAAATATGATTTATTCAAATATTTTTATTTTTTTATATATTTTTTTATAATTTTTAATTTTTTTTAATTTTAATATTTTGAAGATTATATATATATTACTTTTTTAATTATATATATTTTAATTTAAATTTTTTTATCTCTAAATTAATCGACATTATCCTCAATGGAGAAGAAAAAATGAAAAGGTGCAATAAAAATTTTTATTATTTATCTATCATGGATCATGAAGATTTCATTCTCCTCCAGCCTAGCCACTTATTCTAAAAAAAAATAAACTAAAAAAATAAATTAAATGTAAGAAGTATTGGGTTACCTCCTAACAAGCACTAAGTTTATCGTCTTCAGCCAGACATAATGCAACTTACTATCCTGTGTCAAATACTGGATTGACAAATTTCAATGATTTTAGATTGCCAATCTCAGAAAAATAGTTTGTTATCCCTTTATTGATATATTCGTTATTAATTATGGGAACATAACTTGCAACCCTATTCTCAGACCCTTCTTTATTAAGAATTTCTTCTATTTGTTCTTCTAGAATACTTATGAATTGAGTTTGTGGTTTAAGAGTCAAATTTAATGCAATAGGTACTGGAAGGATTTTCTCCGATCCTAGAAATATATACTTAAGTGTTTCAAGCAAATATTTTAGTTCAAGTTATGGTGGGGCCTGAATTGAAGGACGTAATATTTCAATTTTTTTTTAGGTAAGGACTCAATTTTCATTGACCAAGATAATGTATGTGATGGGTGAGGTGAATCAAACAGGGCATTCACCTCCTGGTCTGGGGTTTCTTTGACAAGTTTATTCAGAAGGTCATTCTTGAGTAAATCTAAGGAGGAATTAGATTCAACTATCTTATCTATCTGATCAATTACAAAGCAGTCTTTTTTCTCTTAAGGGTGCTTAAAGGCATTAAAAATATTTATTCTTATCTTTTGATCTCCAAAAGAAATGTCCATGGCTCCTGTCTTATAATTAATATTAGCATTGACAGTAGCTAGGAATGGATGACCTAGAATTATTGGATTTTGGTTCAGCTCTTGGGATGGTTCCATATCAAGTATGAGGAAGTATACTGGAAAATAATATTTATCTACTCTAATCAAAACATCCTCAATTAAACCACGTGGAGTTTTTATAGATCTATCGGCTAGTTGCAAAATAACCGATGTTGGTTTAAGTTCTCCTATCCCAAATTTTTCATAAATCGAGGTTGGAAGTAGGTTCACACTAGCTCCTAAGTCTAATAATGCTCGGTTAAAGATTATGCCTCCTATGACATATGAAATTAATGGAGCACTAGGATCTTTCATTTTCTGAGGCAATGGGTCTAACAAGACTTCACTTACATCCTCAGATAACATAATTCTTTTAGTTCATGCTCACGCTTTTGAGTACAAAGTTTTTTAAAAAATTTGGCATAAGCCAGGATATGCTGAATTGCATCGAGGAGGGGTAAATTAATATACACTTGTTTAAATAGTTTCATTAACTTCTCATTATGTGTTTCTTTCTTTTTACAGGAAGAGTCTGCTTCTAAGGCTTGAGGAAATAGTGCTTTGGATTTATATGTCTTGGATAACTCATCTATTCTCCTCTTTTCTTTATCGATCTCATTAGAATCAGTATCAATACTAGTTCTAGGCTCAGGTTCTTTTATGTGATTAGCTTCAGTACTAACCTCTTTTTCTGAATTTTCTTCTTGACTAGCATAAGTACTAGCCTCTACCATTTGGTCCTGGTATGGATCTTTAAGAATCCTACCACTTCGAAGTTCAGAAATTACTTTGGCATCTCTAATTAGGGATTCTCAGGAGGAATGATGGATTGATGACTGAATATAGGTGGTTGGTGGACATTGGATGGGTAATTTTTAGGATTGGCAATCGATTGGCTTGGTAATTGACCAGGTTCTCTCCTCATACTAGACTCAGCTAATTATCCTATTTGAGCTTCTAGCCTAGCGATGGATTGTTGTTGAGATAAGATTAATTATTGCAGCTGATTAAATCGATCGTCAGCTAGATTAGTCTCTTGAGGAGATGGGTATGAGGGCTGATTATAATATGGTGGTTGAAAAGGTTGACTAGGCTGACCGCTGTTATAGGCATAGTTCTGATATTGAGGTCTATTCTGATAATTTTTTTACTGATGGAGTTTGGATCTGAGCCTGAGTCTATTATGATTTTCAAGAAAAATTAGCATGGTTTCTTTAGTCTGGATTATATGTGTTTGAAAATAGATCATCGATCAGTTTAAAGTAACCTTGAGCAGCTTGAACTTGTTCTTGGATGAAGGGTAAAAATTATGCAGCCGTTGGACATTCACTCACACTATGAGTTGGGCTAGCATAAATAGAACAAATCTTCTGATAATTGAAAGATGGTGTGTATTGTGCAAGAGATTGTTGGCTTAGGTTTAAGAATTGATCTAATTTTTTGGTAGGAAGATCGACTTTATCTAATTTTTGTGCTATTATGTTTAAGTCTATCTTAGAATTAGGTTCTGAAGTTTTGATCTCATAAATTCCTGCCCATTTTTGTTGAGAAATTAATCTTTCATAAGAGGATAATGAAACATAGTTAATCGAATTTTCACTTAGAATTTCAAATAAAGTATAAGCTTCATCCTCACTTTTGCTCATAAATGCACCTCCACAAGATGCATCTATCATTTGTCTGTATTATCCTTCTAAACCTTCACAAAAAGCTTGGACAATTTGCCACTTTGATAGACTATGGTGTGGATATTTTTTAAAAAATTTCTTAAGTCTTTCCCATGATTCATGAATTTATTTTTCTAGAAGCTGAGCAAATCTAGTGATAGCTCGTCTCATGGTGTTGGTTCAACCTATGGAATAAAATTTCTTAAGAAATTTATATTGCATCTCTTCCCATGTTTGAATTGATTTTTCTATTGTGCCAAGCCAATACTTGGCTTTATCTTTTAATGAGAAAGAAAACAAGATCAGACTAAAGACGTCATCAGAAAAATTCTAGATTTTCACCGTAGAGCAAATTTCTAAGAATTGATCCAAATGCTTGTAAAGATCTTCATTGGTGTTCCTATAAAAAGATGGAAGCATCTTGATTGTGGTCGACTTGATTTGATAATGGCTAGTAGGGATATCTGATAATTGGATATAAGTCGATGGCTATAAGTAGAAGGAATAAAGTATTCCTTCATCTGTTTAGGTGGTTCTCCATAATTTTCAGTCATTTGATTTTCAGGTTTTATATGAATTAATCGTTCAATTTTGGAATTTAGTTTAACTAGATCAGATAATAGTGATCTTCTATCATGCATGTACTAGTGCAATCCTAATTTAATTTTAATTTTATTTTTTAAATTATTTTTATATATTTTTTAGAGAGAAGAAAAGAGAAAAGAAAGAAGAAAGTTCTAAGGAAGATTCCTAAGAAGTCCTGAATCTAGAGATGATGAAGAAGAATTAATTATATTTATGTTTAATGTTAATTAGCAAACAAGTTAGATAAGCAATAGCAATCCTGACTAAGAATTGTCTTAGATCTAAATAGCTCCTAACTACCAAGATTACCTTCAAGCCTTCCAAGTAGAGAATCAGCAAATCAACTAGCTAGATATGTATAAGGTCGGTAGGAGTCCTCCCGTTGCTTGCCTTAGATACTAATTATACTTGACCAGGTAAGCTAACGAAATCAATTATAAATCACTTTTCTTCGAGACGTGATTCCTGAACCACTTTTCTTAGACACCAGTTAAGTTGACTAATCCTAACTCGATCTAACTCTTAGAATTTCTTATCCTATTAAGCTCGAGTTTCTAGGACTGATGTCTAATTGATTTTAATTTAGAGGCTTAGGTCAATGATGGATGCTGTTGGTTGTTTATGGGCCAAGAAAGGATGATCAAATCTTCATCTTATCTTATTTAATTAGATTGTACCCTTAATTTAGTTTAATATGAATATGCACAAAAAAAATTTTCTCAATCAAGGGGTTCTTATGTAATTTAAACTAGATGCATGCAACTAATTGAATTTTAGAAGCTTATCTTGCCTCTAGCAATCATAAAAATAAAAATAAAAATAAAAATAAAAGTAATATGATGCATGCTCTAAGCAGTTAGGATTTCTAATCTTGTCATGAGATTTTTAATTAGGTTTAAGTAGATAATTTTTAATTAATTAAAAAATAAAAAAAATAATAAAAAAATTAGAGTTTAGGATTGATTTCACCAAATAAGATTGGAAGTTTTCTTCTTGCCTTAATCTTTTTATTTTTTATTTTATCTACAAAATAAATAAGAAAAAATTAGAAAATAGTAATATAAAAAATCAAAGAAATAAAAATTTTTAATTTTTTTATGCCTCCCCGGTAATGGTACCAAAAACTTGATAGATCATGATACTATCGTTAAAATACTGTAATTACCAGTTTAATTTTAACTTTTAAAATAATTAAGAGCATGTAGATTGCAGTAAGTCGGGTTAAATTCACAGGAAGGTAGTGATTTTATTTTAAAATCTTTGATTTTTTTATTAAAAAAAAAGAAAAAAAATTTAGAATTAAAATTTAAGCCAAAAAATAAAATTATAGAAATTAAATAATGTAGAAAAATTAAACTTTGGTACTAAGATCTACTAGTTAGATCTTAGCATCTACTTGCAAGAAATTAAAGAGCAATTAAAATAAAGCAGAATTAGAAAAGAAGAAATTAGAAAATAGAAATTAAAAGAGCAATAAACTAAATTTTATATTAAAATTAAAACTTAGAATTCAAATGCGATAACTAAAAAGAGAAGAAAAGAAATTAAAAAATTTTTTAATCTTCATATCAGTAATGACGTAGAGATATCTTAGAAGTCTGGCTCTTCTTCTCGATACCGTCTGCCTCGAAACAACCTTCAGCCAAAGTTTGACTCCCACCTTTTACCATGGCTTCTCTTGGATCAGATCTATTGATGTCTGGAGGTTTGGAGTACTTTAAATAGGTGTTGGAGGGTTGGAGGATTTTTCTATGGGACTAAGAGTCTTTTTAATTATCAAAATATGAAAAAATTCGAGTGAAATTCAGATTTAAAATGAGTCTTGGATGAATTCTGCTCTCTTGGATGAAGTCTGACCGTCAGATGGTGATCCGATGCTTTAAAAAATATCAAAAATGGGCATCTATAAGCCTAGATCAAGTTGGAAAATATTCTGGCTGTTGGATCAAGCTCTATTGGAGGAAATCGGGCCGCTGATTGTGCTCTGGGAGACTTAATCACTATTGAGATCATCCTCTACCGTTGGATCATGCTTGGAGCGCTATCGACTATCGGATCATCGCCTGGTGTGATATGGAAATCGAATCAAGTTTGGAAACCCCATGAACCATCCGATCTTAATCGGAATCCACCGCTACTATCCAATCGCGCCATTACCATAGCTGTGGACCGGGTGTATCATAAGCCTTGACCAATCAGCGCCGACCTTGGCTTGTGAAATTATGAAACTGCCCCTGTATGCCACGATATATTTTCTGTAGACCCTTTAAGAGTCTTGGTCCACCACGCCACGGCCTGCGATTTCGATTGGCCGCTTTCTACGAATGGTCTGTGGCCTATTTCATGGACCGGATGGCAGGCTAGCACTACATGTGGGATCGTGGGTTTGGTGGGCCGCTGTCTCTGCTAGGCCGGCTGGTTGGTGCACCAGTTGGCTAGGACATGCCGGCTTCTATGGCTGGGCTAAGCATGCCGGCTGGCTGGAACGCGCCGACTCAGCTGGCTGAGCCGATTAATTTTTATTACATATTTTTTTTATTTCTTTTAAAAATTTATATTGGATCCATTTTAACTCTAATTCGTTCCAAATTTATTTCATTATGATCAGAAAAAAATGAGCTCTTTTTATTGGTGATAATATTTTATTTATTATTATTATTTTTTATTTATTTTTATTATGATATATTTATTATTATTATTATTTATTAATTTTTATTTATTTTATTATTTATTATATTTTTATATTATTATTATTTTTATTATTTTTAAAATATTAATATAAATTAATTAATATATTGATATTTTATTAGCAAATTTATAATACTTATCAATCCCATAGATTTTATTCTATCTGATAGTGAGATATATTATAATTTTTATGATAATATCATCAAAACTCTTTTAGATGGACTAGAATGATTCTAACTCTATCCATCAAGGATCATCCATTATCA
Organism: Cocos nucifera; assembly: GCA_006176705.1. NCBI lineage: Eukaryota > Viridiplantae > Streptophyta > Magnoliopsida > Arecales > Arecaceae > Cocos > Cocos nucifera. Next base: position 207,049 of record QRFJ01002112.1, on the reverse strand, counting down.
AGATAATACTCGACGAGTCTCATAATCCACTAGTAATATCTAGCAGTATGTAGTGGCAACCTATTAGAATGGAATATTGAATGTTTGGTACAGTTTTCATGTGATTCAATCTTTCTATCATGAGTTTCGATAAGATGGAGGTCATGGATAACTCGTCAAACCTCATTGCTTGTTATTTATAATATTCAATCGACTTGAGTTCATAAGTGAAACTCGATGAAAATTCTTTTTATCATTCAATCTACTATGGCCACGATCTTCTGAACTCAATTTCATGAATAATATAGTACTACTTCTTATCTATCAAGATCAACAAATCTTATCTAGATGCATATCCTATTCCTATAATGAACCTACTGCAACCAACATACACTGCAAGATTCCAAATGGCGGGATAATAAAGTGATTGTGTAGTCAAACTACAGCAACCTCATTGTGAATAGTCGAGACACCATAGGTTTAAGCACTACTCACACTACTGTAACATCGAGTATGTCATAAATGAGTAGATAGACATCTATATGACTACTCATGTTGGTCATGCTCGGTACTATTATTCTTTAACAATCACTTATACTCTTGCTCAAGTGTTTCCATACTGTAGACTCAAAACTCATCTATTTAAAGAAAAAAAATCTTATTAGATTAATCATCGTCTTCATGATGATCTATTAATTAGGAACATTTAGAAATTAATTACCAGCTTGGGTTTACTCTTCTGAAGACTGCATTAGATGTTTTGATCTTGTGAGAAATGTTCTGGTGTGATGTATTTTATGTTGCAGACACTGCTGGTGTCATTGCTGTGCAGCTGTTCCTTTTTCATCCATTAGGTTGGCTAGGTGTTGCCAGCTTATAAGGTGTAATCAATCTGTATGTTTTAATAGAATTCTTTATTTTTGCTGATAAAAAAAAAGAGAGAGAGGAACAAATGGGCATGGGATTGTGCATGATGTATGTAAGATCATGAATGCATCATCCATCGTTGGTTGCTTGAATCTATGGTCGACATGGTACCCCCGACCATACGATCATTTGTATATTTAGCCGACGGAGAGCTTGTCACTTCTTCATCGATGACCATTCTATCACTCGAGAGCAAATGGTCGTTTTCTTAGTCAATTCTTCTTCGATGTTCCTCCCCGGACCCTTGGGCCTAAAATCATTGTTGATCATCTCGCCGTACGATTGATTTGGATAAATCCCTTCGATGTTGGTGGTTTGATGACATATGGCTGGGTTGGATGTCGAACTAGAACTTTGGCAAGGAATACCTAATGAATGAGAGCCTCATTCATCCTTCCACTAGAAGTCACTTTCGTGTCCGTGGTCGAGTCATAGATGAAAATCAATAGTACTTCTCGTCCTTAACCTTGGTCTTCATCGTGGGGTTGCGAAGGTAAATTCTTTCTTCAATCTCTATCAAGATTTGCACAACGTTGAGTGAAGAGGAGAGTGAATATTGAACCGACTCTTCATAATTGGTCGCACAGGGTTTTAGTCGGGAAAGAATGCCACTTTTACTTTTTATCCTTTTTTGTTCAGATGGGTCGATTGGATCCCGAACCGAAGCATCATCTTTTCTGTTGTTTTTCTTTTGATCCTTCCATTTGTTGGCATGGTCAGAAGCACCTTCTTTTATGCAATGTATTTATCCACGTGCTTCCAAGAATTGGCAATAAGTCCGGGGGTGTTTTTGTCCAGCAGTAGTGTGAATCGAAATCCTCGCAGACCCTGCTTCAATGGTCGAGATAGCCACGTCCTCAGTTGAAGTTTCAGACCGTTGCAAGCGTGCAGCATTAAATACGGTCATGAAGGCCCTCGAAGAAGTTTATTTCTTCCCTCTCCCTTGCTCTGATGCGAGAAAGATGTGTCGAAAGTTGTGACATCCTTACTACGAGTACTGAAGTGAGCCAACGAAGGAAGTCTCAGCTTCTGAAAAGAGTTGAGCTTTCCGACTGAAATCTAAAGAGTTGATGGCTTTCTGACTGTAAGTTGAATATATTAGGACTCGAGCAGCTTTCCATAGGATGGTCGGGAAGCTGATGCAATGAGCAACAATCGTTCCATACCACTAGATTATCATTGAGAGCTTTATAGCTCTGGAGACGATTCATCTAGAATCGAGTGAGCCATCCATAAGTCGATTCAACCTTGGTGGCATCTTGAAATCATGATGGATCGGATTATTCAAGATGCATGAGAAAAAGGGAGCTTGCTGTGGTTAACGAAGACCCATCGGAGGAATCTTCCTGTCGTATCCCTCCTAGATTTGGATCAAGTCGACGATCAATGTTCTTAAGCCTCTTATCGTAGTTATCGAACTGCGCACTGATGAGTGGAACATCCTCAGGGTATTCCTTCCGAGAGAACTGGTGGAGGAGGTGGGTCCGATCTTGCGTCCATTTCTCTTTGTCTAACCCAACAGGAAGATAGGGATAGATAAAGTCGTTATGATATGATTGATTTCCTCCGAGGTGAATGAGAGATGGAGCCTCCAATTGCATGGCTGGAACATCCAGATGTTTGCTCCGATGAGGAGGTGGTGGGTGCTCAAGATGCGGCGGCTTATGCCTAGACTGACATTGCTTGCATCACTTGGGCCTTCCAACCATTGCATGCGGCTTGTTGTTGGGAGATGCGTGAAATAGCCTCCATCAGCATTCGGCCTGCTACACTTAAATGCAACGAGTTGCTGGCTTGTGGCATCCATAATGACTTGTCAGATGCGAAAAGCTCGATTCCATCACTTAGACAGTAGTGGAGGAAAAATACTTCTCATTGGAAATAACTGTCGACGACCAAAGCTGAGCGAGTTGCGAGCGCGACGTTTTTGCTTCGTAAATTGGACAAAAGACTTACTAATATTCATATTTTTATCTTCCCGCCTAACCTAGCAATGCCAATCTTTGCGTGTCAATCCAACGCCGTGCCTGTGAAATCAATGCTGAAAAAACCTGCAAAGACAAGTTCATACTGGATCGAAGTTGCTCTTGTGGGATCCTCCGATGCTTAAGTTAGTAGGGAGGACTGAGTAGACAGGATCTGAGAGGCAAAGTGATAGAGATTGTCTCTAAAAAGGTAATAGAATGTGTTCTTTTTTTTTCTTAACAATTATGGTGATACCTCTCTTGATTGTAGGGTGTCGGAGTGATCATATCGCATTAGCACGGGATGCTCTTATTTTCCGAGCATAATACAAAGTGGGAAGATGGTTAGATCCACGCCACTAACGTGTTGCCCACTCTTCTCGGAGGCAAATTTTATAGGATCGAATGCAAAAGTTGGATAGGGTTGGTTACATGAGAGCTTCCATCCGTTAGTCGATTGATTGGGGGCCGAACTGTCATCCGGTCGGTCGGCTGACTTTGTGCCAATTGATCGTCGATCGAAGGACTTTAAGTCGATTGTTGCCTTAATAGATTTTCGATCGACGGTTAGTCGGTCAGAAGCATACTGATGAAGTTGGCTCTAGTGGGACCTCCGATGCTTTAGTTAAGTAGGATGGCTGGTCACATAACAGGAATCTGAGAGCAAAGTGATAGAGATTGCTCCTAAAAGTATAGAATGTGTTCTTTTTTTCTTAAACTAAATTAATTTTAACCGTCTTCTTTTGTAGGTGTCCGGAGGAGTTGATAATCGCTTAGCACTGTGGATCTCTTTTTTCACAGCATAATACGTATAGTGGGAAGAATGGTTAGATCCACGCCACTAATACGTTGTTGCCCCACGTCTTACTCGGAGGCAATTTTATAGGACGATCAAAGTTGGAATAGGTTGTTTGGAGAGCTTCCATCAGTTAGTCCGAGTTGATTTGGGGCCGACTTGATCATCAGTCGTCGGGTGCTGACTGTTGTTGCAATTTGATCGTCCGATCGGAAAAGGACTTTTAAGTCGATTGTTGCCTTTAATGATTTTTCGATCGCGGTTGTCGGTCAGAAGAAGCAATCACTGGAATTGTCGATTTGTCAATCCGATTATCCATCAATGGTCATATATTTGTGCGCTCCTGTTTTAATGTTATCAAAAAAAAAAAGAAAAACCAGAGATAGTTGATGGCTCAGTTTGATGTGTGGACCATTAATCGGACAGCCTTCGTAGTTGCGATAATTGATCGGTATGTTAATACTGTATCCTTCAAATAATTTGATCATAACGCTGGGGGGGTTTTTATGAACGTCGATCATCGAGTCGATCGATCTGGCTTTCGAAGTAACTCGATCGACCATCGCATCTGCCCATATCCGATCGTCAGCTCGACTGCCATACCCAGGTGCCACCGTTATCCCCTCCTCCCTCCACAGTCCTTGCCCCTAAGTGCAACCATTCGCATCGTATCCCACCCCCAGCGGCATCCCATGTCGCACCGCGCTGCCAACACCACCCGAACCCGTCTCTCCCCTCCTAGCACCCGCCCCAACCACCCCGCCACTGCTCTCCAGAACCTCACTCGCACGCTGTCCTCTCCTTCACTCCCCCGACTCGGCAAACCGCTTGGGCAGAAAAAAAAACCAAAACATCATAGAGAGAAACAAAAGGAGAAATCATGTGTTGAAGATGTCCGATTTTCTCTGATCGAAATCGCTTGTGCCACAGGTCTCGCTTGTGCGTTGTAGTGGCATTCATTTTTATTATTCTATAAATAGCCAGTCATCTTAATGAGATCATGTTGACACATAGTATGAACTTCAAGTCCAATATCGTCAGACTTGTTCAATTGGATTTCACCACATACTCCTCCACCTCACCAATAGTTTTGCAAATAAATTTTAGAAAAAATAGTATTTTGAAAATAAATATATAAAAAAAAATATTTAAAAAAAATTAATTTTTTTTTTAAATATTATATTACTACGTGAAATCATCGTTACGATTCACCTTGCTCGCTTGCTACGTGGTTCAAAATGGAACTTAGCAGCCAACATATTTCATGAATAATTTTTTTTGTTTTTTTTTTGTTTGGTGATGGAGGGCGGGGGAAAAAAAAAAGGGAGGACCGTTGTCCAATCCATTTGCAGCACCCTCTATCCCCACCCATTGGTCTAATGTTCCT
>QRFJ01002112.1:157841-201971 GCA_006176705.1 Cocos nucifera | reverse complement strand
GATCATCAGTCGGTATTTCTTTTGGTGAAGACTATCGGTCGGTACATCTTAAACAATCGGTACAGTTGATCAAAATAAGTCGGTCCTCCTGCGACATGAACAACCGATCGATCGGGAAAGAAGACTATCTTCTTACAATTCAAATAGCCGACTGACAGACTAACAGGCAATACTGACGCATGAACTTTCCTTACAAAATAATAAAGAAAGAAAAGCATCAAGCTACTGATTGTGAACTAGTTGGTTTACCCCGACTAGGTAAAGAACACAATCCTTTACTGAATTTAGGCTATTGGCCGAATCGAGGGACGGTTGGCTTGCATCCTGATCGTCATAATCAAGTATTGGTTGATAAAAAACTGACTAAAAGTTGGTTAAAAACCAACACATGATTGGCTTATCCCTAACCTATGAATATCTTAATAAATGATTAAGTATTGGCTGGTTAGAAAATTAACTTTAAGTCGATTAAAAACTAGCCAATGATTAGTTACATGAAACCAACTAATGATTAGCTGACAACCAATCAACCAAAATTTTTATAGATGAACTTCGTTCATCTAAACTAAATCACGAAAACAACTCAACTTGTTCAGCAAAAATAAATCGAAAGCTGACGGATGATGTTAGTTCGGATTTGACTACTGGACGATGTGCAATCATTAATGGTAGATGGCAAAATGAAGCTCGAAGTAATGCCACATGTCAACTCCCTGCGTTTAGTGCGAAGTACAAAATCATTACACCAACTTGAAAGTGGAGGGCAATTATTGGGGGCTGTCAATCTGCCGTCCGACTCACCAACCCAGCCAATAGATCATCGGATATCGATGGATGTTCACCGACTGACGATCGACGATAGACGATGGATGGTCAATGAGTTACTCGATGAACTATCGACCGATCGACTCAACGATCGACGTTCCACTAACCCAACGACTATTGGTCAATTAGTTGAAGAACAGCAATTAACATCTGATCAATCATCGCCACTGAGAATGCTGTCCGAAAGATCAATACTCGCCAATCCATCAACTATCCCACCGATGCATTGATAGGAGCGCCGACATATGACCATCTGATGGATAATCGAACTAACAACTGATAATCGATGATTGTTTCTTCTGACCGACTAACTGTCGGTTAGGAATCATTAAGGCAATAATTGGCTTAAAGTTCTTCGACCGACGATCGATTGGCATAAAGTCAGTCGATCGATCGATGATCGGTCGGTCCCGTATCAGTCGACTAACCGATGAGAGCTCTCCAAATAACCTATCCAGCTTTCGATCGACCCTACAAAATTGCCTTCAAGAAGAGCCGGTAACAACAACTAGTGGATGGATCTAACTACCTCTCCACGATCATATTACATCAAAAATAGACTAATAATCCATCGACAAAATCAGATCCACATGCCAAGCAGACCGATGAGAGCTCTCCAAATAATCTATCTGGCTCTCGATTGGCTCTACAAAACTGCCTCCGATGGTGATTAGTGGGTAGTTTTAATTACATCCACGATCCACTACACCGAAAAAAGAAGGATATGTACCAGCAGTATACTTTCCGATACCTATAAAAGAAAGATAAACTAGCTAGTTTAAGAAAAAAAAGGATACATCTAATACTTTTAGAGCAATCTCTACCACTTTACTCTCAGATTCCTATTCGATCGGTCCACTCTACTAACTTAAGCATCGGAGGGTTCCCATTGGAACCAACTCTGATCAGTGCGGACTTGTCTTTGCAGATTTTTCGGCATTGATTCGCGGCACAGATGGATTGGCCGCAACAAGAGCAAAAATGGGCAAAGAAGCAATATGGGAACAAATGGACATAGGATTGTGCATGATGCATGTGTAAGATCATGGTGTTTCAAAATCTCCCACTTTTGAATCATCGATGCGTAATCCTTGTACGCGGTTGGGTCTCTACCATTTAGAGCCTTAACCTAAATCTGCGACCAAGAGAGATATGCCCCTCGCTCATACTCTAGGGCAAAGTGGTAAGGAGTTTCCACTTGGTTATTTATGAGTCCAAGAACTCGTTGCTAGCAAACCCCTCATAAAGGAGTTAGCCTGTCATTACTAGAGATTGGTGCGGAGGTAGGCTACAAGAATGGGAATTTGTTTGGCATCCCATTCCCGCTTAGGACAATCCTAGCCTCTACTAGTATCGATGTTCCACTGCAAATTATAGAACTAAGACATTATATACTTTTCTAACAATGCATTGTTAATTAAAAGACCAAAAGAAAGTTCAACCCTCTAAATTAACTCAAGAGATGTGAAATGAATTCATGCAAATCTTTGCAACTAACATTTGAACCATGAAATCTATCAATGATCATTCAAATCTATCATATTGCCAAAAGAAAATATTATGCAAATCTACAAGATTATCAAACAAAATATCCTATAGTCAAGCATCAAAATCTACTATAATTATGCAAATCTATAATTAGACTGTCATCTATAAGATTGTCAAAATAAAATATCTTGTGAATCCATAAAATTATTAAATAATATATATATATAAGCATATATATTGTAAAACAGGAATTTTATACTTGCAAAATATTTACTAGAAAATATATCTCTATTAAATATACTACCTATTAGAAAGCCATGGTTTCATGCATGCAGATTTTTAACTTTTAAAATATTAACGTGGTGGAAAAAGAAATAGATTAAAACTATTTTTAATTTAATGCATGCATAAGATCTAATATTAAAACTATGCAACAGGAACTTCATATGATGGATTGGATTCAAAAAATAAAATCAAAAATTAAAAGAACAAGAAATAGAAGATCCGATCTTCATACCTTTGTGCGGGTGGTTCTTCACCACGAACTAATGATCGTAGATGTCTTCTAAGTTTCGTAAAGCCACACAGCATTCGGCTTCTACAGATATCCACATGAAGTCCTGATCTGATCAGATGCTTTTTGATCTTATTAGGGTGCTAGTTTTCTTATAGAGATCGCTTTTTAGTGGTTGAAGATAACTTTCTTTTCTCTCAAATCCTCTCAGAGAAGAAGAAGAGGAGGAGACTCTCTTTTTTTGGATCCCCTGTCCCCTCCTTTGAATCCCATGTCCCTTGCTCATATGTCTCGCATCTCCACCTCATGGATCTCGTGTCCTCAATATCTCATGCCCAAAAGATTTGCATAACCTCAATTCCACGCACCTTACTCCCTTTATTTTGGCATCCAAAGAAAAAAAGATCAAATCTTTATCTCATAAGGATTCAAATCACGTTCAAATCTTTTGAATGAGACCTATCCTAATCCAAGAGGGCGAGCATGGAGGCGTGAAGGAGGTAGGACTTTTCTCACACAAACAAGGAGGGCATGACAGCATTTCCAACGTGAAACTCTTTCACGTTAAGGTGGGGAGGTGCGGGATTTCTTATGGGGTGCTGGGAAGAGAGTCCTAGTCAAATTATGATCTCTTTTAAAGCCTTAATTAAATCCTAAATAATTAGTAGTTGGTTACATCCAAGGAGAAAAAATCCTAGTCCAACTAGAAATCTAATCTCTCTTAATTAGATCATAATCCAATTAGGAATTAGGTGGCACCCAAATCTTGATCAAATAAAAAATTGGTTTCCTTCGCAATTAGGTTATCTCATAATCCAATTAGACTTGATCTAGTCAAAATCCAAATCAATTAAACCAAATTGAAATCCAATTCAATTAGACTTGAATTCTTAGACTCTCGTTGCTCAATCAAATTGAGTCAAATTATAATCTTGATTACTAATTAATCTTCCTCTAACTTACTAACTATTAGTCAGTTTTTTTATTGCAACTTTTTGCATTAGATTAATCATCAATCACATTAGTAATTAGATCCTACTGTGAATTCATCATCATGCAATTTAACTATCTGATCAGTTAAAAATAAAAAATTGTATATGACTCCATATTGATTCTATTCTGTTTGAATAGTGAAGATATACTATGATCTCCATCACAATATCATTGAAACTCCTTTCCAATAGATTGAAAAGATTCCATCTCTATCTATTAAAGGATCATTGGATCATCAAGAATGATGCTTTGTGAATCTCATAATCTACCAGTGATACCTAATAGTATGTAGTAGACAACCTAGCAGAATAAAAGAAGATGAATCTCTTAGGTGCAGTTACTATATGATATAGTTCCTTCTTATCATGAAATCCTGACTAGATGAGAGGTCTATAGGAATACTCATCAAACATCATCGTTATTAGTCATATGTCAGGCTTTATTTGACTTCGAAGTTCATTCTTGTGAATTTTCATGAAAAACTCTTTTTCACTAATTACACTGCCTTGATCAAGATATTCTGAAACTCAGTCTCATAAATTGCATAGGAACTACTTCCTTTTTCTACTAAGAATCGATATATTCTATCTAGGTCATGCAATCTACTCCTACAGTGAATCCTACTGTAGCCTAACATGCATGCCGTCAAGAGCCTGAATGGCTAGGGATCTAAGTATATGTATAGTCAAGCCACAGTAACCTTTACTATCAATAACCAAGGCACTTGTAGGTCAAAGGATTAGTCACATCCACTGTAGCATCGAGCAAGTCACTAACAAGTGAGTAGACATTCAAATGAACTTCTCATGTATGGTCACGCTCGGTATCATTATCCTCCAACAATCCACCTATGCACTCTCATTCAATATTCTCACACTGTAGAACTCAAGACTTATCTATTCCAGAAGGAAAAGTAATCCATTGCACCAACTTCAATGGATCATCCACCATCCCTATGATGATTTATTAGTCAGAAGCAATTTAGAAAGTTAACCATCAATGACACATGTCCTTAAATTCTTCAACTCCTTGAGAATATGTGTCACCATCTTATTAATTTCTTTGGACGATTCATGGAATACTAAAATACAAACATGAATGAATAAATAATATAATATTATTAATTTAATAAAATTAAAATTATAAACTATATCCCTTAGAGTGTATTCATAAGTGTCTAGCCGACTTGACTTCTAGAGCATATACATCTAACAATCTTGCACTTACGCTAAAATCAATTAGACTACAAATCTGAGTTCTCATATTCTCAAGATGGGCTTCAATCTTTTGTTAGCCTCATTAGCTTAGTCAGCAGGTTAACGCTACATTGCCAGTGGAGTCAACTCTCTATACCTCGATATACTATCTTTTTTGAGGTAGTCATGGATAATGTAGAACTTTCTGCTCTAAGTGCTTGGACTTCTTGATGAGATTTTGATTTCATTAGCGAAGGGCTATGGTGCCATTGGTATCACAGTATAATGTCATGGCAATCTTAATGGTATGAACACCAGTTCTGCAACAAATCTTTTTAACCAAAAGGCTTTCTTAGCAACTTCAGAAGCAGCGATATACATAGCTTCCATGGTGGAATCCGCTATGATAGACTGATTGAAAATTTTTCCAACTCACAATAGCCAATCCGTTGCATAAGAAAACATAGCCTGATGTCGAACTTTCGATTATTAATATCAGAATATAAAATCTTGAATCTTGTGTATCCTTGTACCCTCAACTCTCCTCCTTCGAAATAACTAAGAATATATTCCTTAGTCATTCTCAAGTACTTTAAGGATGTACATATCACAGCTTTCTAGTACTCCTTATTTGAAATTTGACCGATATCTGTTTATGACACTCATAGCATAAGCTTATATCAGATCGAGTACATTAGCATAGCATACATGAGACTTCTTTATAGTCCGAAACATAAAGAAATCTTGCTTATGTGATTTATCTCATTCAATGTGTTGGGGCACAACTTTCCTGGAGAGATGAATCCCATGCCTAAAGAGGAGAAATCTTCTTTTGGGTTTTTTATGTTAAACCTCTTCAACACCTCCTCTATGTACTAGGGCTGAAATCGGATCGGATACCAGCATATCCATATCCATATTTATTTTATCTAACGAATATAGATATGAAAATGAATATTATTTGGATGTAAAAATTTATATCCATATTTGTTTTAAATGGATATGGATATAATTTGGATACTAAAAATATGGATATAATTATGGATATAATTTAGATAATTAAATTTTATAATTACAGAATCAAAGATATTACTAAATAAATGATAAATCAAGTTAATCATATGTTTATATGATTATATATTTTTAAAAAAATTAATAAGTACTATATAAAATTATATAGAATTACATATAGATTTGAATATTCGGATATGAATCGGATAGTTGTCTATCCATATCCATATCCATTTTCTTTGATGGATATGGATACGGATATGGATATTAGTTGGATCCTCAAATTTTTATCCATATCTGGACTAATTCGGATAAGAAAATAGATCAGACGAATAATATCCATACTACTTTCACCCCTACTATGTACATTTTCTGTGATAAGCATAGCATTCTTTTAAATCTATCTCTATAGACCTTTATCCCCAAGATGTAGGATGTTTTTCCCAAGAGCTTTTATAGAGTAATTTCTTAAACAATCGTATTTTAATCCAAGTTAGCATGAAAACATCTTTTCCAATCAGGAGAATGTTATCCACGTACAATACGAAAAATGTGATAATACTTTCTCATAAACACATGGCTCTTCTAATTTTTTACAAAATCAAACAATTTGATCGCATTAATGAAACAAATTTTTCTATTCTGATATGCTCGCTTTAGTTTATTATAGCTTGCTTATCTTATAACTTTTCATCACTAGGAAGTGAAACTCGAAAGGCTGTCCCAAATAGATATCTTCCTTAAGATATTCTGATAAGATAGTTTTTACATCCACTTATCAAATTTATAATCATAGTTGAAGAGAAAATTTAGATTTTTCAGATCAGATTCGTTTAGATTTAGATTGGATCAAGAGAGGTATTTCAAAAATTTCTCTTTTGAATTCAAATCAAATCTGAGACATTTCAGATCTGATTTTATAGATCTAATAAATAAAAATAAAAGCAAATTAAATCTAATTTTATTTTGTACCTTGTTGTTGGATAATCAGATTATCCTATGATAATCCTACTGATTGCTTGAGGTTCTGGATCTAGTCATGCAAGTGTCTGGCCTCTACTAGTATCCACTCGAATTGGATCTAGAGATCTTCTCCTTCTTTATCACCTCTTCAAATATCAGATCTGAATCTAATTTGGAGGATCTTTAAAACTTCTTTTGAAGATCTGAAATCGTCTCTACAGTAGTGCTGCCTTCTTCCTTTCTCGTCACCCTTTTCTTGCCTGGATAGCATCAAACTAGAGCCCAAATCTCCTTAGGCGTGGAGAGGAGAGAGGGGACCTAAAGATGGCATGGAGGAGGGAGAGGGGCAGTCTTGTGGCATGGGCTATGGGAGATCTCTTTTAAAGCTTGGTGTACACAGGATTTATATAGATTCTGCTGCGCCATGCAGTGCCACATCATCCCGACCAATCACGTCGCTTCGTGCAATCAGATCTAAATCTAATTGGTGGGATGATATCACTGGATCCAATCAGATAAGTGCCCATTCAAATCATCCTTAAATGGCGCCTAAGACTGGTCAAAGTCTATTCCTTGGCGCCACCTAGGTAAAAACCTCGAAGTAACTGGAGTTTCATTTGTATGGGACTCCAAGCGCCTCTATCCAATGAGCGTAATTGAACTGAGTTAGTCCAATTGATGATATCCAGATCCAAACCCTTATTTGTGTGATCCAGTTAGGTTCAGTTCTGTATGATAATGGGATATGTCATGATCTTTATCATCGACATTATCGAAATACCTTCCAATGGATTAGAACTTTTTTGATTTAGATAACTAGAATGATTGATCATCTAAATCATTCTAATTGCTCCCAAAATCCACCAGTGACACCTAGCAGTATATGGTGGCAACCCATCAGAGCTGAATGCGAACCTCTTGGTGCAGCTACCTGTGTGATTAAGTTCTTCTATCTTGAGCCCCGATCAGATTAGGGTTAAGGTGAACTCGTCAAACCCTAGTTTCTGTCATATGATGTAATCATTCGATTCAAGTCCGATGTGAAAATCTAAATAGAAACTCTTTCTATTATTTCACTCTGCCATGGCCATGGGCTTCTGGACTTGATTCTCATGATCATCATAGGGCTGCTCCTCATCCACCGAGGTAGATAGATTCCATCTTGATGCAATCCAGTTCCTACAATGAACATGCTATAGCCAACATACACCTCAGGATTCCATATGGCTAGGAGACTAAGTAATGGTGTAGTCAAACTATAACACCCTCAAGGTGAACTGCCGATGCACCTCAGGTCAAAGAACCAGACACACCACTGCAGCATCGAGTCAGTCATTGACGAGAAGGTAGACTTCCTAATGACTACTCGAGGTGGTCACGCTCAGTGCCCTCGTTCTCTAACGAGTACCTGTACTCTCGCTCCGGTGTCTCCACACCGTAGACTCAAGACTCATCTACTAAAGAGAAGCGATTGTACACCAACCTTCCGGATCAATCACCATCCTCGTGATGATCCTATGGTCGGAGCATTTTATGAGTTAATAATGATTATTCATGTCTTAAATTTTCAACTCTTGAAAATATGAATTATCATTACCATTAACTCAAAGGATGTATCACAGACACTAAATACACATATGTGATAGAAAATAACCCATTTTATTGATTTATAGTCAAAATTATAATTTTGCCCCTAGAAGTGTATTACAAGTGTCAGCCAATTCTGGCTTCTAGGGCACATATATCTAACAATCTCCCACTTGTCCTAAAGCCAATTGGCTACAAGTCTAAGTCCCATCTTCTCAAGGTGGGCTTCGATCTTCTGCTGGCCCAACGGCTTTGTAAGTGGGTCTGCCACATTATCTGTGGAGTCGACTCTCTTGACCTCGACGTAATCCTTCTCGAGGTAATCGCGGATGAGGTGGTATCATCGCTCAATGTGCTTGAATTTCTGGTGAGACCTCAGCTCCTTAGCAAGGGCTATGGCGCCATTGTTGTCGCAGTATAGAGGAATGGCATCTGATGGCATTACTCCAATTTCTGCAGCAAACTTCTTATACCAGAATGCTTCCTTCGCAGCTTCTGATGCAGCGATATATTCTGCTTCCATGGTGGAATCTGCTATCACGATTTGCTTGAAACTCTTCCAGCTGACAGCACCACCATTGCACACAAACAGACTTCCAGATGTCGACTTTCGATCATCTACATCGGACATAAAATCCGAGTCTGTGTATCCCTGGACTTGGAGTTCTCCATTACCAAAGACCAACAATATATCCTTAGTTCTTCTCAAGTACTTAAGGATACATTTCACAGAAGTCCAGTGTTCTTCACCTGGATTTGACTGATATCTGCTTGTGACACTCACAGCATGGGCTATATCAGGTCGTGTACATAGCATGGCATACATGAGGCTCCCTATTTGCAGAAGCATAAGGGATCTTGCTCATGCGTTCTATTTCCTCAGGTGTGCTAGGGCACATCTTCTTGGAAAGATGAATACCATGTCTGAAGGGTATTAATCCCCTCTTAGAGTTTTCCATACTAAACCTCTTTAGTACTTCCTCTATGTACATCTTCTGTGAAAGTCCTAGCATCCTATTCGGTCTATCTCTATAGACCTTAATTCCTAGAATAAAGGATGCTTCACCTAGGTCTTTCATGGAGAATTCTTTGGACAACCACATTTTGACTATTGTCAACATGGGAATATCATTCCCAATAAGGAGGATGTCATCCACGTACAATACGAGGAAGACAACAGCGCTCCCACTGATCCTTTTTGAAAACACATGGTTCCTCTTCATTTTTGATGAAACCAAACTTTTTGATCACATCATTGAAATGAGTGTTCCAGCTCCGAGATGCTTGCTTAAGTCCATATATGGACCTTTGCAGCTTGCAAACCTTGTGATCAGTATCACTGGATGTGAAACCTAGCGGCTGTTCCATATAGATATCTTCCTCAAGATATCCATTTAAGAATGCCATTTTCACGTCCATTTGCCATATTTCATAATCGAAATAGGCTGCAACGGCAAGCAATGTGCGGATGGATTTTAGCATAGCCACTGGGAAAAAGGTATCCTGATAGTCAATGCCTTCGCGTTGACTATAACCTTTTGCCACTAGTCTAGCCTTGAATGTCTCCACATTCCCATCTGCACCAATCTTTCTCTTGAAGATCCATTTACACCCAATAGGTACTATACCTTCTGGTGGATCTACCAAGGTCCAGACTTGGTTTGAGTGCATCGAGTCAATTTCTGACTGCATTGCCTCTAGCCATTTCTTGGAGTCGATATCTGATATCGCCTCGTTGTAGGTTTTGGGATCATCACCATGAGCACCATTACCTATGAGGAATATTTTCTCTACTTTCTCTGAAATAATACCTAAGTATCTTTCAGGAGGATGGAAAACTCTTTCCGATCTACGAGGTGGAGGAGGTAGTGTTCTTATTGGCTCAACCTGATTTGGTTCCAATTGGTCCTTAGCTCGTTGCTACTTGTGAGACTTTCTCATCAAGCTTGATCTGCTTTCCAATGCCGCTATCTTGAATAAACTATTTTTCAAGAAAGATGGCATGTCGACTCACAATCACATTGTGATCTTCTAGAACATAGAAATAATATTCTAATGATTCTCTAGGATATCCTATAAATCAAACTCTAAAGGACCTAAAGTCTAACTTATCCGCTTATTGTCTTTTGACATGAGCCGGACAACCCCAAATTCTGAGATGACTCAGACTTGGTTTCTTACCATGCCATATCTCATACGGTATGGTAGGAACAGTTTTAAAAGAAATCCTATTCAAATAGTATATTGCAGTTAACAAACAGTGTCCCCAAAAAAAATTAGGAAGGTATGTGAAGCTCATTGAAGAAAAAATTCTGATTTTTCGGATCAGGTTCGTTCAAATCTGATTGGATCAAGAGAGATATTTTAAAATTTTTTTTTTGAATCCAGATCAGATATGAGATATTTTAGATATAATTTTATAGATCTAATAAATAAAATAAAAATAAATTAAATTTGATTTAATTTTATATCTTATTATTGGATAATCGGATTATCCTATGATAATCCTGCTGATTGACTGAGGTTCTGGATCTAGTCACGCAAGTACCTGACCTCTATCGGTATCCACTTGGACTGGATCTGAAGATTTTTTTTTTCTTTATCACCTCTCTAAAAATTAGATCTATATCTGATTTGGAGGATCTTCAAAACTTCTTTTGAAGATCTGAAATCATCTCTACAGCAGTACTGCCTTTTTCCTTTCTCGTCACCTTTCTCTTGTCTAGATCGTGCCAAACTGAAGTCCAAATCTCCTTGGGCATGGAGAGGAGAGGACTAGAAGATGGCATGGACGAGGAAGAGGGGCAGCCTTGGTGTGTGGGCTAAGGAAGATTTTCTCTAAAGCTAGGCACAGACAGGATTTATATAGACCCTGCTGCACCATACAGTGCTGCATCATCTCGGCCAATCATGTTGCTTCGTGCAATCAGATTTAAATCTGATTGATGAGATGACATCACTTGATCCAATCAGATGAGAGCCCCCTCAAATCATCCTTAGGTGGCGCCAAGACTGATCAAAACTGAGTCTTAGGCACCTACCTAAGTTGATTCCAAGAAGCAACCTGGAGTCCCATCTGTATGGGACTCCAGGCGTCCCTATCCATGGGCGCACGCCTATAAGTTGATTCCAAGAAGCAACCTGGAGTCCCATCTGTATGGGACTCCGGGCATCTCTATCCATGGGCGCACGCCTCCCTAGGCATGCGCCCCCTCCTTTCCATTTTCTAGCAAGGGGACAAGCCCCTATCTGCTCTCCTATAGGTGCATGATATATGGGCAGATGTTTAAGTATCAAAAATCAACGTTTGACCAAAGTCAAAAGATAAGAATTAACAGATAATGAAAAATGGTAGGTGTTGTCTTAAATTTATGTCATAAATTAAGACAATCCTTTTCTAACCTGAACAAGCTTCAGTTAGATCAAGTAAAGGTACCTGAGTGAGCATAAACATATTTGGCTCAGTCGAGACAACTTTTAATGGTAGTAGAAGAAGAACGTTAGGCTCAATCGTGTGCTAGCACGATTTTCTTAAACATAATTGAATCTTATTCAAATCAATTGAACTGGGTTAGTTCAATTGATGATATCCAGATCCAAATCCTTATTTGTATGACCCAGTTAGATTCAATTCTGTATGATAATAGGATATGTCGTGATCTCTATCATTGTCATCATCGAAACACCTTCCGATGGATTAGAACTCTTTTGATTCAGACAACTAGAATGATTGATCATCTAAATCATTCTAATTGCTCCCAAAATCCATCAGTGACACCTAGCAGTATATGGTGATAATCCATCAGAACTGAAAATGAATCTCTCGATGCAGCTACCTGTGTGATTAAGTTCTTCTATCTTGAGCTCCGATCATATTAGGGTTAAGGTGAACTCGTCAAACCCTAATTTCTATCATAAGATTTAATCATTTGATTCAAGTCCAATGTGAAAACCTTAATAGAAACTCTTTCTATTATTTTACTCTACCATGGCCATGGGCTTATGGACTTGATTCTCATGATCATCATAAGGTTGCTCCTCATCTACTGAGGTAGATAGATTTTCTCTTGGTGCAATCCAATTCCTACAATGAACATGCCATAGCCAATATATACCTTAGGATTTCGAATGGCTAGGAGACCGAGTCATGGTGTAGTCAAACTATAACACCTTCAAGGTGAACTATCGATGCACCTCAAGTCAAAGAACTAGACACCACTGTAGCATCGAGTCAGTCATCGATGAGAAGGTAGACTTTGTCCTTTAGTGATTTGATACTTAGCTGCGTGACTCTATTCACCAAACAACTCTTGTAGGTGAGCCAACATTTAGCAGACAGTCCTGATATCTTCATGTTGACGTTGAAGCTCATCAGACATCGAGCCTAATATGTAGTATCTGACCTTGTTATCTTCGTTCGTCCACTTATCAAGAGACACTCTCTGTTCAGTGGATGAACGTGCTGGTAAGGTGGGAGGGTCCTGGTCCAATACATGAGTTAACTTCTTTGAATCCAAAATAATTTTAAAGTTCCAAAGCCAATCCTTATAATTAGATCCGATCAGTCTATGGGTGTCCAGGATTCGTACTAGTGGGTTGGATGCAGACATTTTTCTATAGAGAGTCAAAGTTTCTAGTTAGATATTATAATTAAGACTTGATCAATTTATTTAAAAATTTTATTTTAAAATAAATTAGCTCTCACTATTTTTTTGGATCCCTACACTCCCTTTGTAGAGATGCGAAAATCTTCATGATTAATGATTTCTAGTGGGTGGTGCGGTCCCACCAACTGACTCATCACCTCACCTAACAGTTATTGGTGATGGGTTAGCCAATGAGTGAACAACTCTTGTTCAATGATTCTCTAATCATGGTGCACCCAAACTTGGTCTCTAATTCATGAATCTCACCGTATCCAGAATATTGATCCACTCCTTAGTTAAGTCAGACCCACCATTTGCACAGATTGGATTTCTAATTGAGTCTCTCACCGTATCCAAAATATTGAGCCCAATCCATCCTCCAGCCCATAGCATCCAATGCCTAATAGATATGGTTGCATCTTTTTGATGCAACTAAGCCACTGTAACCAGTCGAGAACAATCAACCCCGGAAAGGGCCCACACATCTACAATGGTGGAAGACCTTAGACTTAATCTTTTCTTAGGAAGATTTGATTTAGGTCTCATTAAACTAGACTTGACATAGTCATAACCATTATGACTAACCTAGTGGCATGGGTTAGCTCGGATTATTGACCACCTCAGATCAGAACTGAGCCAACAAATATGGCCAGGTAAGTGAGATCCGGTGGAAGGGATATGCCATTAACTCGACAAGAACGCATTCGAGTCGAGTAGCTCCCAATTAAAAATCAGTCGGTCGTATCTGCCAAACTTACCTTAGACACCAAATTATTGAGCCAGAACCAATCGGTTAGCCTACAATCCAGACTCTAACCACTGAGCCTAATTAGGTCTTAGCTTGATCGATCACTCACGTGACTCGATCTTGACCCAGACTTAATCCTATTAGGCTGGTCAATTTAAGCACTGTTGATCCCATCTAACCAACTCTTGATTCGATTTGATCAACCGCTTAGACCTAATTGAGCTACCCAAGCCCGAACCCAATATTATGAATATGTCTTAGATCTAAAATTCTTAATTTTAGACCTAATTATATATTTCATAATCTTAATTCTTAATTAAGTTTAGGGTTCATAAATAAAATATGTAAATAAAATCTAGGATTTCAGGATCTAGGATTTTGCAGAAAGTAAGTTCTTGATTTCTGATTAAGGACGAATGCGCAGCACCCCTACACATCATAAGAACACCCCATCGAATGGGAGGAGAGGGCATTTAAATCCTACTTTATTCTTATGACCGGACGGCCAAGGGGAATGCCTTAATCAGAAATATAAATCTACAAAACTAGTTAGATCTACATCATATATCTCATATATAAAAATTGATCTAACTTTATACATATTTTGCATACATCTCATGTATCATATCATGCATATTTTTAGATCTAAATTATCTCATAATTATTTAAAAAATTAGATTTAAATTGATCACATCAAAATAAATTCTAATCTAGATAATTATGTAGAACTATTCTACAACTAGTCTAAACATGCATTCATCATATCTCATATGAACCAAAAATTAAATAATTTTATTTTTTATTTTTTAAATATTATTATAAAATTTATAACATCAAAAAATAGTAAATAAATAAATCTAAAATCATAACTTAATCAAATTAAATCATGATCATGCAAGACTATGTATAGAACAATTCTATTTCATAACTAGTCATACATCTTGTAAAACTTAGATCTAAATTATTTAATTTTAATTTTTCTAATTTTAGATCTAATCATATCTCATGTGACATCAGAAATCACCTAATTATTTGATCAAAATTAAAATAAAATTAGATCTAAATAATTTATTAGAACCTAGCTCTGATACCAGTTGAAAAAAAATCCTAATTTTTCGGATCAGGTTCATTCAGATCTGATTGGATCAAGAGAGATATTTCAAAAATTTTTCTTTTGAATCTAGATCAGATTTGAGATACTTTAGATCTAATTTTATAGATCTAATAAATAAAATAAAAATAAATTAAATTTAATTTAATTTTATACCTTGTTATTGGATAATCGGATTATCCTGTGATGATCTTACTGATTGCCTAAGGTTCTGGATCTAGCCACACAAGTGCCTGACCTCTACCGATATCCACTCAAGCTGGATCTGAAGATTTTCTCCTTCTTTATCACCTCTCCAAAAATCAAATCTAGATCTGATTTGGAGGATCTTCAAAAGTCCTTTTGAAGATCTGGAATCATCTCTGCAGCAGTGCTGCTTTTTTTCTTTCTCGTCACCTTTCTCTTGTCTGGATCATACCAAACTGGAGCTCAAATCTCCTTAGGCGTTGAGAGGAGAGAGAGGATCAAAAGATGACATGGAGGAGGGAGAGGGGCAGCCTTGGTGTGTGGGCTAAGGAAGATTTTCTCTAAAGCTAGGCACAGACAAGATTTATATAGACCCTGCTGTACCATGCAGTGCTGCATCATCTCGACCAATCAAGTTGCTTTATGCAATCAGATCTAAATTTAATTAGTGGGATGACATCACCTGATCCAATCAGATGAGAGCCCCCTCAAATCATCCTTAGGTGGCACCAAGACTGGTCAAAACTGAGTCTTAGGCACCTACCTAAGTTGATTTCAAGAAGCAACCTAGAGTCCCATCTATATGGGACTCCAGGCGTCCCTATCCATGGACGCATGCCTCCCTAGGCATGCACCCCCTCCTTTCCATTTTCGAGCAAGGGGATAAGCCCCTATCTGTTCTTCTACAGGTGCACGAGACATGGGCAGATGTCTAAGTGTCAAAGGTCAACGTTTGACCAAAGTCAAAAGACAAGAATTAATAGATAATAAAAAATGGTAGGTATTGTCTTAAATTTATCTCATAAATTAAGACAATCCTTTTCTGATCTGGATAAGCTCTAGTCAAACTAAGTAAATGTACCTTAGTAAGCACAAACACATTTGGCTCAGTCGAGATAACTTTTAACGATAGTGGAAGGAGAACATTAGGCTCAATCGTATGCTAGCATGATTTTCTTGAACCTAATTAAATCTTATTCAAATCAATTGAACTGGATTAGTCCAATTGATGATATCCAGATCCAAATCCTTGTTTGTATGACCCAATTAGATTCAGTTCTGTATGGTAATGAAATATGTCGTGATCTCTATCATCGTCATCATTGAAACATCTTCCAATGGATTAGAACACTTTTGATTCAGACAACTAGAATGATCGATCATCCAAATCATTCTAATTGCTCCAAAAATCCACCAGTGATACCTAGCAGTATATGGTGGCAATCCATCAGAACTGAAAACGAACCTCTCGGTGCAGCTACCTGTGTGATTAAGTTCTTCTATCTTGAGTCCCGATCAGATTAGGGTTAAGGTGAGCTCGTGAAACCCTAATTTCTGTCATATGATTTAATCATTTGATTCAAGTTCGATGTGAAAATCTTAATAGAAACTCTTTCTATTATTTCACTCTACCATGGCCATGGGCTTATGGACTTGATTCTCATGATCATCATAGGGCTGCTCCTCATCTACCGAGGTAAATAGATTTCTTCTTGGTGCAATCTAATTTCTATAACGAACATGCTATAGCCAACATACACCTTAGGATTTCGAATGGCTAGGAGACCGAGTCATGGTGTAGTCAAACTACAACACCCTCAAGATGAACTGCCGATGCACCTCAGGTCAAAGAACCAGACACACCACTGCAGCATCGAGTCAGTCATCGACGAGAAGGTAGACTTTCTTATGACTGCTCGAGGTGGTCAGGCTCAATGCCCTCGTTCTCTAACGAGTATCTATACTCTCGCTCCAGTGTCTCTACACCATAGACTCAAGACTTATCTACTATAAAGAAGCGATTGTATACCAACCTTTTGGATCAATCTCTATCCTCATGATGATCCTACGATCAGAAGCATTTTATGAGTTAATAACAAAAATTTATGTCTTAAATTTTTAATTCTTGAAAATATGAATTATCATTACCATTAACTCAAGGGATGTATCACAGACACTAAATATATATTTGTGATAGAAAATAATCTATTTTATTATTTATAGTTAAAATTATAATTTTATCCCTAGAAGTGTATTATAAGTGTCAGTCAATTCTGGCTTTTAAGGTACACATATGTAATACTCATCATAGATCGAACCATATCTAATAGGATCCGGTTCCTCCATTCTGAAATCTCGTTGAGTTGAGGTGTTCTAGGTGGAGTCCATTGAGAGACTATGCCATTTTTCTTGAGATAGTCTAAAAATTTTTGACTAAGGTATGCACCTTCTCGATCTGATCGAAGAACCTTAATGAATTTTTCAGTTTGTTTTTCTACTTCATATTTGAATTCTTTGAACTTTTCAAAAGCTTCAGACTTGTGTCTCATAAGATACACATACCCATACCTAAATAAATCATCGGTAAAGGTTATGAAGTAGACAAAGTTGCCTCTAGCCGGTACATCAAATAGGCTGCACACATCAGTATGTACTAGGGCAAGAAGATCCGTGTACCTTTCCCCATGTCCTATAAAAGGGAGTTTAGTCATTTTGCCATGAAGATAAGATTCATAAATTGGATATGACTTGGAAGTCAATGGACTCAATAGCCCGATTTTCTCCAATTTGTTAACCCTATCTTCTGCTATATGACCTAGTCTTAGATGCCATAGATACCTATCGTTTGGACTATCCCTAGGTCATTTCATGGCATTCACATTTTGCTCGATATTAAAAATAGATACATCAATATGTAACTGGTAAAGATCATTAATAAGAAAATCACTTGCAATTTTATTTCTTTCATAAAGAATGTTACAATGGTCCTTAAGAAAACTAATTACATAGCCTTCTAATACTAGGCATGAAACAGAAATCAAATTCTTGCTTGTTGTAGGCACATAATAACAATCTTTTAAAACTAAGTCTAAACCAGATGGTAGTCGAAGAGGATATATTCCCATAGCTACGACAGTAACTCTTTCTCCATTTCCGATGTGTAGGATCATTTCGCCATCCCTTAGCCTCCTGCTATCCTCAAGACCCTGCATGGAAGTGCACAAATGAGCACTAGAACCAGAGTCAAGCACCCAACTGGATGCAGAAGAAACCATAAAGTTAGACTCAATAACGAGCATACATCCAGAAGGACCTGCCTCCTTCTTCAGGGTGGTCAGGTAAGTAGGACAGTTTCACTTCTAGTAGCCGTCATTATTTTAATTGTAACATTTTTCTTTATCAGCGGCCTTCTTCTTTAGCTCTATCTTTTTCTTCTTTCCTCCTTCCTTCTTCTACTTTTTCATAGACTTCTTCTTTCCAAAAGACTTTCTCTTGGAAGAAGTCCATTCCATAGCAAGCACTGAGTCTTTAGAACCTTTCATAAAAAGCTCAGCAGTAACTAGCATGTTCATAAGTTCGGTCAGAAAATTTTGAAGCTTATGCATATGATAGTTCATGATGAACTGCCCATATGCATCAGTCAAGGATTGCAGAATTATATCATTCTGCAAATCCAAGTTCAACTTTACTCCAAGCTTCTCAAGCTCTTCCAAATCCTTGATCATCATCAGACAATGATCTTGGACTGACTGTCCATCACGCATTTTAGCCTTGAATAGTCATTTAGTGACTTGATACTTGGCTGCGCGACTCTGTTCACCAAACATCTCTTATAGGTGAGCTAATATTTGGTGGACAGTCCTGATATCTTTATGTTGGTGCTAAAGCTCATCAGACATCGAGCCCAACATGTAATATCTGATCTTGTTATCCTCGTCCATCCATTTATCAAGAGATGCTCTCTGTTCAGCGGATGGACGAGCTGGTAAGATGGAAGGATCCTGATCCAATACATGAGTTAACTTCTCAGAACCCAAAATGATTTTGATGTTTCGGAGCCAATCCTTATAATTGGGTTCGATCAGTCTATAGGTGTCCAGGATATGTGCTAGTGGGTTGGACGCAGATATTTTTTTGTAGAAAATTCAAGTTTCTAGTTAGATATTGTAATTAAGACTTGACCAATTTATTTAAAAATTTTATTTTTAAATAAATTAGCTTTCATTATTTTCTTGGATTCCTACACTTCCTCTGTAGAGATGTGAAAATCTCCATGATTAATGATTTCTAGTGGGTGGTGTGGTCCCACCAACTGACTCATCACCTCACCTAACAGTTATTGATAATGGATTAGCCAATGAGTGAACAACTCTTGTTCAATGATTCTCTAATCATGGTGCACCCAAACTTGGTCTCTAATTCATAAATCTCACTGTATCCAAAATATTGATCCACTTCTTAGTTAAGTCAGACCCACCATTTGCATAGATTGAATTTCTAATTGATTCTCTCACCGTATCCGAAATATTGAGCCCAATCCATCCTCCAGCCCATAGCATCCAATGCCTAATAGATATGGTTGCACCTTTATGGTGCAATTGAACCACTATAACCAGTCGAGAACAATCAATCCCGGGAAGAGCCCGCACATCTACAATGGTGGAAGACCTTAGACTTAATCTTTTCTTAAGAAGATTTAATTTAGGTCTCATTAAACTAGACTTGACATAGTCATAACCATTATGACTAACCTAGTGGCATGGGTTAGCTCGGATTATTGACCATCTTAGATCAGGACTGAGCTAACAAATATGGCCAGGTAAGTGAGACCAGTGGAAGGGATATGCCATTAACTCGACAAGAATGCATTCAAATCGAGTAGCTCCCAATTAAAAATCAGTCGATCATATTTGCCACCTTAGACACCAAATTATTGAGCCAGAATCAATCAGGTTAACTTACAATCCAGATGAGCCTAGTTAGGTCTTAACTTGATTGATCACTCAAATGACTCGATCTTGACCCAAACTTAATCCTATTAGGCTGGTCAATTTAAGCACTGTTGATCCCATCTAACCAACTCTTGATTCGATTTGATCAACCGCTTAGACCTAATTGAGCTATCCAAGTCCGAACCTAATTTTATGTATATGTCTTAGATCTGAAATTCTCAATTTTAGACCTAACATATATTTCATAATCTTAATTCTTAATTAAGTTTAGGGTTCACAAATAAAATATGTAAATAAAATCCTAGGATTTCAGGATCTAGGGTTTTGTAGAAAATAAGTTCTTGATTTTTTATTAAGGACGAACACGCAGTACCCCTACACATCATAAGAATACTCCATCGAATGGAAGGAGAGGGCATTTAAATCTTACTTTATTCTTATGATCGGACGGCCAAGGGGAGTGCCTTAATCAGAAATATAAGACTACAAAACTAGTTAGATCTACATCATATATCTCATATATAAAAATTGATCTACCTATAAACATGTTTTGCATACATCTCATGTATCATATCATGCATATTTTCAGAACTAAATTATCTTATAATTATCTAAAAAATTAAATTTAAATTGATCACAGCAAAATAAATTTTAATCTAGATAATTATGTAGAACTATTCTACATCTAGTCTAAACATACATTCATCATATTTTATATGAACTAAAAATTAAATAATTTTATTTATTATTTTTTAGATCTTATTATAATATTTATAATATCAAAAAATAGTAAATAAATAAATCTAAAATCATAACTTAATCAAATTAAATTATGATCATGCAAAACTATGTATAGAATAATTCTATTTTACAACTATTCATGTATCTTATAAAATTAGATCTAAATTATTTAATTTTAATTTTTTTGATTTCATATTTAATGACATCTCATGTGACATCTGAAATTATCTAATTATTAGATCAAAAATAAATTAAAATTAGATCTAAACAGTTTATTAGAATCTAGCTCTGATACCAGTTGAAGAAAAAATTTAGATTTTTCAGATCAGATTCGTTCAGATCTAGATTGGATCTAGAGAGATATTTTAAAATTTTCTATTTTGAATCTAAATCAGATCTGAGATATTTCAGATCTAATTTTATAGATCTAATAAATAAAAATAAAAATAAATTAAATTTGATTTAATTTTGTACCTTGTTGTTGGGTAATCAGATTATCCTATGATGATCCTACTGATTGCTTGAGGTTCTGGATCTAGCCACGCAAGTACCTGACCTCTACCGATATCCACTCAGGCTGTATCTAGAGATCTTCTCCTTTTTTATCATCTCTCCAAATATCAGATCTGGATCTGATTTGGAGGATCTTCAAAACTCTTCTTGAAGATCTAGAATCGTCTCTGCAGCAATACTGCCTTCTTCCTTTCTCGTCATCTTTTTCTTGCCTGGATAGCACCAAACTGGAGCCCAAATCTCCTTGGACATGGAGAGGAGAGAGGGGACCTAAAGATGGCATGGAGGAGGGAGAGGAGCAGCCTTATGGCATGGGCTATGGGAGATCTCTTTTAAAGCTTGGCCTAGATAGGGTTTATATAGACCCTGCTGTGCCATGCAATGCCACATCATCCCGGCCAATCACGTCGCTTCGTGTAATCAAATCTAAATCTGATTGGTAGGATAATATCATCTGATCCAATCAGATAAGAGCCCCTTCAAATAATCCTTAGATGGCATGTAAGACTAGTCAAAGTCTATTCCTTGGCACTACCTAGGTAGAAACCCCGAAGTAACTGAAGTCCTATCTGTATGGGACTCCAGGTGCCTCTATCCATGGGCGCACACCTCCCTAGGCATGCACCCCTAGTCCACCTGCTTTTTAGCAGGTTGACTGGTCCAAGAACAATCTTCTATGGATGCATGACACATGGACAGATGTCTAAGTATCAAAGGTCAACGTTTGACCAAAATCAAAAGACAAGAATTAGCAAGTAATGGAAAATGGCAGGTGTTGTCTCAAATTTATCTCATAAATTAAAATAACCCTTTTTTGACTTAGACAAGCTTCAGTCAGACCACGTAAAGGTACCTGAGTAAGCACAAACACATTTGGTTCAGTCGAGATAATTTTTAATGATAGTAGAAGGAGAATATTAGGCTTAATCATGTGCTAGCAGATTTTCTTGAACCTAATTGAATCTAATTCAAATCAATTGAACTGAATTAGTCTAATTGATGATATCTAGATCCAAACCCTTGTTTATGTGATCCAGTTAGATTCAGTTCTGTATGGTAATGGAATATGTCCTAATCTCTATCATCGACATCATCGAAATACCTTCCGATGGATCAGAACTTTTTTAATTCAGACAACTAGAATGATCGATCATCTAAATCATTCTAATTGCTCCCAAAATCCATCAGTGACACCTAGCAATATATGGTGGTAACCCATCAAAACTGAAAATGAACCTTTCGATGCAGCTACATGTATGATTAAGTTCTTTTATCTTCAGCCCCGATCAGATTAGGGTTAAAGTGAACTCGTCAAATCCTAATTTCTGTCATATGATTTAATCACTTGATTCAAGTTCGATGTGAAAACCTTAATAGAAACTCTTTCTATTATTTCACTCTGCCATGGCCATGGGCTTATGGACTTGATTCTTATGATCATCATAGAGCTGCTCCTCATCTATCAAGATAGATAGATTTTCTCTTGGTGCAATCCAATTCCTACAATGAACATGCTATAGCCAACATACACCTCAGAGTTTCGTATGGCTAGGAGACCGAGTCATAATATAGTCAAACTATAACACCCTCAAGGTGAACTGTCGATGCACCTTAGGTCAAAGAACCAGACACACCACTGCAGCTTCGAGTTAGTCATCGACAGAAGGTAGACTTTCTTATGACTGCTCGAGGTGGTCACGCTCAGTGCCCTCATTCTCTAACGAGTACCTATACTCTCGCTCCGGTGTCCCTACACCATAGACTCAAGACTCATCTACTATAAAGAAATGATTATACACCAACCTTCCGAATCAATCATCATCCTCATGATGATCCTATGGTCAGGAGCATTTTATGAGTTAATAATGAAAATTCTTGTCTTAAATTTTCAACTCTTGAAAATAAAAATTATCTTTACCATTAACTAAGGGATGTATCACAGACACTAAATACACATTTGTAATAAAAAATAATCTATTTTATTATTTATAGTCAAAATTATAATTTTGTCCATATAAGTGTATTACAAGTGTCAGCCAATTTTGACTTCTAGGGCATACATATCTAACAATAGTATGCTACAAAATCAAGCAGCATCCGTATGGATTTTAGCATAGCTACAGGCAAAAATTGTTGAATTTCAGGTGGTTTCATGCATGTGTTTTAAAAATTTTTAAATTTTTTGATATGTAGGAAAAATAAAATTCAGATTAAAATTATTTTAGATCTAATCTACAAACCACTTAGGATTTATCATATGAACACGAAAACATCCTGTCTAAAATCTGATTAAGAAAAATAAATCAAACTAAAGGTCTGATCTTTATACCTTAGTGTGGGTCGATGATCTCTACAGCTAATGATTATGGTATACTCTGAGGTTCCTCGATTAGCCACACACGCATTCAACCTTTATGAGTATCCATACGAGGCCCTCGAATTCGATCAGAGGGCCGTGACTTCATCGAGATGCTTACGCCCTTGCAAAAGCCACCTCGTGATAGTTGATATTGCTGATCTCCATCATTTCTCTCAAACTCTCTCAAAGGAGTAGAGGAGGAAGAAGAGGAGGAATAAGAGACTCTCATCTGGATCTCGTGTCCCACCCTCATGAGTCTTGCATCCCCATGCCTTGGATCCCATGTCCATGCCCTTGCTCTAGATCTTGTGTCCATGCTTCATGGGTCTCGCGTCCCTATGACCCATGCCTCAGAAAAAGCCTCATGCCCACTTTTTAGAATTTTTCATGTAAAATTAGATTTTTCATGCCTAAAAACCTTCTTTTATGCTCTGTAGGAGATCTAGCTATGTTACGGGATTGGGATATGGAGTTGTGGACTCTAGCTCCTCTCGAGCAGCATATGTTTCTTGTGATGCTCGTCTGCATAAGGCAGGAAGGAGATATGTTAAGATCGAGAGGAGACATCAAGAGGAGATAGCAAACCCACGGTGGGCCAATGCCGAGCTTTCGTCCTAGCTTGTAGTAATTGGGATGAACCTCGATGAATTATGTCACCACATACCATCCCCACCGACTTTTGATATTTCTATTAATGCTTATGATCAGGACTCCGCTGATGATGATAATAAATGTCTTGTATGATGTATCATTTTATATTATTTTTAATTAATATATTTTCATCATTTATTAGATACTTAATTTGTTAACTTAATTTTTTAATTTAATGCAGGACTATGATATGTCACTGAACATATAGAGTTTTATTTTATTTTAATATATTTTTTTTTATATGACATCTTTTATGATTGTATATATCTTTTACATTGATTGTATGTACGATATTTTGTATATATACATGATTTTATATGGATGTTTTAAAGTAAATAAATTTAATTTTTGCATGTGTTTATTTGTCTAGAAGTTTTAAAATGACAGTGAAGAAGAAAGATATTATGTTATTTATCTATAGATTTTAAAAATTAGCAAAAATAAAATTATTTTTTATTAAAAATAATTAGCGTTGCAAAGGAAAGCATAAGTAAAGAGTTATAGCGATGCAAAATTAGCATCAGTAAATCCAAATAACCATCGATAAACAGTGTGCCACCGTGCCATCTTTAGCCATGCTTAATAATTACCGTTGTAAGTTAACATCACAAAATATTTACCAACCACAATAAACATAGATAAATACAAAGTAGCAGTTGCCAAACAACGTGCCATCTTTGGCCATGCTTACCAATTATCGACGTAAGTTTACATCGCAAAATATTTACTGATGCAAAATAAATATAGGTAAATCTTTTTTTACCGACGTTAATGTTGCATTGCTAATAATTTACGAACGTTGTCCTTGCATCGCAAAAAGTTGTTATTTTGATATTTAGTTAGTGTAACAAAATCTTTATTAACCAACATAAGTTTCCATCAGTAAAATTTTTTTTGCTAACGTTTATCTTCCATGGGCAAAAGTCCATATTGCAGACATTTATTTTACATCATTAAATATTTATTTTTTGACATCTATTTTGCATAGCTAAAAATAATCTCTGCCGTTTATTTTAACATCGGTAATTTTCTTTTGATGAAAAATTATAAACATCGGTAAATGAAATCAATGACGGCACTTTTGTCGATGTATTTTTTTTGACGTATATTACGTTGGTAGATATAATTAGCGATACTTTTTTGAGATTTAGCTATGCTTTTATTGTATAGCTAATTATCCTTTTTCTTGTAGTGACCTTTAAATTGATCTTATCCTTATCCAAGAGGGGGCACTACAAGGGGGAGTGGAGAGGGCTAGAGTGTGGAGTTTTAATGCAAAACATGAGAAGGGGCATGCACGATAAGGTGGCATGATGACTAATGGGGTGCCAAGGGAGAGAGTGAAAGTTTCAGTGATTTGAGACTTCTCTTGGTGCTTGAGTCAAACTTAATTTAATCCCTAATCAAATTAGGAGTTAGTGTACCCAAAGAGAAGAGAATTTCTAGTCCAACTAGGAACCCAATCTCTCTTGATTAGATCTTAATTCAATTAGAAATTAGATCAAACTCAAATCCTAATCAAACAAGGAATTAACCTCTCTTATAATTGGGTTATCTTATAATCTAATTAGACTTGATCTAATCAAATTCAGACCAAGTCAAATTAAATTTAACTCAATTAGACTTGATTCTAGCCCCATTACTTCATCAAATTGAGCCAATTAGCAATCTAATTACTAATTAATCCTCCAACTTACTAATACTTAGTAAGTTTAATAATTACAATAATTATAATGGATTAATCATCAATTATATTAACAATTAGATCACTATATGATTTATAATCATAGATCAACCATTTGATTGAATAAATATCTCTTTTATGTATGATCCCTAATAGATCACGATACCATCGTTAAAATACTATAATTATCAGTTTAATTCTAACTTTAAAAATAATCAAGAGCACGTAGATAGCAGCAAGTCGGGTTGAATCCACACGAAGGTAGTGATTTTATTTTGAAATCTTTGATTTTTTTATGAAAAGAAAAGAAAAAGAATTTGAAATTAAAATTTAAGTCAAAAAAAAATTATACAAATTAAATAATATAGAAAAATTAAACTTTGATACTAAGATCTACTAATTAGATCATAGCATCTACTTGCAAGAAATTAAAGAGCAATTAAAATAAAGTAGAATTAAAAGAGCAGAAATTAAAGAATAAAAATTAAAAGAGCAATAAACTAAATTTTATATTAAAATTAAAACTTAGAATTCAAATATAATAATTAAAAAAATAAAAAAAATAAAAAACTCTTAATCTTTAGATCAGCAACGACGTAGAAATGGCATAGAAATCTGGCTCTTCTTCTTGACACCGTCTATCTCGAAGCAACCTTCAGTCAAAGCCTGACTCCCACCCTTTACGATGGCTTCTCTTGGATCAGATCTGTTGATGTCTGGAGGCCTGGGATTCTTTAAATAGGTGTTGGAGGATTGGAGGATTTTTCTGTAGGACTAAAGGCCTTTTTAATCATCAAAATATGAAAAAAATCCAAGCAAAATTTGGATTTAAAATGAGTCCTGGATGAATTCTGCTCTCTTGGGTGAAGTCTGGCAATCAGATGGTGATCTGATGCTTCAAAAAATACCAAAAATGGATATGTATACCCAGATCAAGTTGTAAAACATTATGGCCGTTGGATCAAGCTCTGATGGAAGAAATCGGGCCGCTGATCGCACTCTGGGAGATTGAATCACCACTAGAATCATCCTCAACCGTTGGATCACGCCTGGAGCACCATCGATCGTCGGATCATCGCCTGGTGTGATATGGAAATCGAATCAAGCTTGAAAACCCCATGGACTGTCCAATCTTCATCAGAATCCATCGCTACCAACCGATCGTGCCATTACAATAGCTGTGGACCAAGTGTGCCATAAGCCTTGACCAATCAATGTCGATCTTGGCTTGTGAGATTACGAAATTGCCCCTGTATGCCATGATATATTTCTTGTAAACCCTTTAAGGATCTTGGTCCACCATGCAGCGGCTTATGATTGGCCATTTTCTACTGAGCTGGTGGTCTATGGCCGATTTCATGGACCGGATGGTGGGCTGGTGGATTGGCGCTGCACGTGGGCTCATGGGCTTGGCGGGCTGCCATCTCTACTGGGCCGACTAGTTGGTGCGCCAGTTGGCTGGGATGCGCCGGCTTTTGTGGCAAGGCTGAGCACACCGGTTGGCTGGGATGCACCGGCTCAACTGGCTGAGCCAATTAATTTTTATTATATATTTTTTATTTTTTTAAAAAATTCATATTGGATCTATTTTTGCTTCAAATTTATTTCGTTATGATCAGAAAAATGAACTTTTATTGATGATAATACTTTATTTTTTTATTATTTTTTATTATTTTATTATTTATTTATTTATTTTTATTATTATATATTTATTATTATTATTATTTATTATTTATTATTTATTTTATTATTTATTTATTTTTATATTATTATTTATTTTTATTATTTTTAAAATATTAATATAAATTAATTAATAAATTGATACTTTTATTAGCAAATTTGTGATACTTATCATACCCCCCCAACTTACTCATTGTTAGTCCCTTAGCAATGTAATGCTAATATTTGATTAATCATCAAATTTCATTAAGATTCTCTTTCACAAAAGTAGCTTTAAAATTAAAGTTCAAAAGTTTAGATAGTATTACTAACTAAGTATTGATTTTCAGAAGCAAATTTCATAGTCAGTATAATCAGACACTTCTTTAAAATTCATATAAAGATCTACAGCACTTGTATTTATGAAGTCTAACTTAGTATTTGGATGTTAATTTAAAGGATAAATATTTCTTCTATTATCATCTATTTTGGTTAATCTTCTATACACTCCCAAAGTAAGTGCTTGAATTAAGATAGCTTTCACACTACCTTTTCTCTCTCTCTCTTTTTTAAAATATGCTGAGCATCTTGGCCTTCTCTCCACCATTTAATATGAATCTCCATACTTAACTTAGGTATAGAGATCCAGTTACTAAGTTTAGGACAATCCGCATATACTCTATCTTTTATACTTTTTATTTTGGGTAGGTAGCTCTTTTCTTAAATTCAAGTTTCTTTAATTAAAGTGTATAATAATTATCAAATTTTTAATGATAATTAATTCTTAATTAGCCTTATAATCAACACTTTACCTTGTTAGTATGCATGTGCAATTTGAAGTGTTGATAGCCTTTAAATGATCTAAGTAGGCTGCTACAAGTCTGACCAACTAATATACTTCTTGACTCGCTACGGTCATTAGCAAATACTTTCCAACTTTATTACTTTTTCTAGTCTATTTTACTCAAGATTTTTTTTCCTAAAACATGATTTATTCAAATATTTTTATTTTTTTATATATATTTTTTAATTTTTAATTTTTAATTTTTTAAATTTTAATATTTTAAAAATTATATATATATATTATTATTTTAATTATATATATATATTAATTTTAATTTTTTCTACCACCAAATTAATCAACATTATCCTCAATGGAGAAGAAAAAAATAGAAAGGTGCAACAAAAATTTTTATTATTTGTCCATCATGGGTTATGAAGCTTTGATTCTCCTCCAGCCTAGCCACCTATTCTAAAAAAAAATAAACTAAAAAAATAAATTAGATGCAAGAAGTGTTGGGTTGTGTTGGTGCAAAATCTGATCGACGTCGAGTTGAGCTGGAGTTGAGAAAGATGAGATCACCGTCGATGATCTGTAAAATAAAGTTTCGTCCGAAGTCGGTGGTGGTAGCTTCGGCAGAACCCTCCGACGATCAAGTCAGCTCTTCTAACCAACAAAAATGGAGTGCTCAAAAAAGAGTTCGACAGAATTTTTGGAAAGGAGAAGAGAGCTTAGAGAAAACTTATCTGGAGGGTTCCTTTTTATAGACGAAGGCTGTAGCAGATTGATGGTGACAGCTATAGCTGTCTGATAGTCGACCGCTCGAGGCCTGGTGGAGTCTGTTACGAAGGAAGGTACTGCCTGTCGCACCGTCTGGCACCGTCCGTAGTGGACTGATAGTGACAGCTGCAGCCATCGGGTAGTGGGCCGCTCAGGGCCATGTAGAGGGGTAAAGAATTGAAATCTGGAAGTAATCTACTAGAGAAATCCAGATGGAGTTCGACTGATGGAGAAATCTAGAGGGGGTCCGACTGGTGGAGAAGTTCGGCTGAAGGAGTTCGACTGGAGAAGTTCGGAAGAAGTTTGGCTCCTATAAAAATCCGACTAAAAGAGAAGTCCGAAAGAAGTTCGGCTCCTATAGGAGTTCGACTAGTGGAGAGGTCCAGAAGGAGTTCAGCTTCTGTAGACGTCCGACTGAAGGAAGGATCCAGAAGGAGTTCAGCTCCTGTAGACATCCGACTGAAGGAGGAGTCCAAAAAGAGTTCGGCTCCCATAGGAGTCCAACTCATGGAGAGGTCCGAAAGGAGTTCGGCTCCTGTAGACGTCCGACTGAAGGAGGGGTTCGGAAGGAGTTCGGCTTTCGTAGAAGTTCGACTGGTAGACATGTTCGAAAGGAATTCGGCTCCTATAGACGTCCGACTGAAGGAGGGGTCCGAAAGGAGTTCGACTCCTGTAGGCATCCGACTGAAAGAGGAGTTTGGAAGGAGTTTGGCTCCCATAGGAGTCCAACTGAAGGAGGGGTCTAGAAGGAGTTTGGCTCTCTTAGGAGTCCGACTGAAGGAGAGGTCCGAAGGAAGTTCGACTCATATAGACATCCGACTGAAGGAGAAGTCTGGGAGTCTGGCTCTTGGAGAAGATCGACTGAAGGAGAGGTCTGGGAGGAGTCCGACTCTTGAAGAAGTTCGGTAGAAATTCGACCGCTGGAGAAGTTCGGCTATGGTCCGATAGCTGATCGAAGCTCTTCCATAATTACCAGCTGCATTAGGCTAAGCATCTAGCTGGACTTCGGTGAGAGCGAGGTTTATCCCCAATAATAGTATCCCCACTCCCGAGTTCGAAATTCGAAGAAAGGGAGTACAAAAAAGATGACTGCCAAAGTCCTTTTTCGGGCTCTGCACCCATTGAGGTTGAAGCTCGGAGGAGATCTCATCTCTTATTGACATTGCGGTCGAAGCTCAGAGGAGATCTCATCTCTTGTTGACGTTGCGGTCAATGCTCGGGGAAGATCTTGTCTTCAACAGAGGTTGACGTTGAAGTTAAAGCTCATGAGAGATCTTATCTCCAGTCGAGGTTGACGTCGAAGTTGAAGCTCGGGGGAGATCTTATCTTTAGTCGAGGTTGACGTCAAAGTTGAATCTCGGAGGAGATCTTATCTCCAGCCGAGGTTGAAGGAGATTTTATCTCCTATTGATGTTGAAGTTGGAGCTCGGATGAGATCTTGTCTCCAGCTGAGATTGAAAGAGATCTTATCTCCTATTGACGTAGATGTTGAAGCTCGAAGAATCTTATCTCCAGTCGAGATTGAAGAAGATCTTATCTCCTATTGATATAGAAGCTCGGGACAGATCTTATCTCCAACCGAGGTTGACGTCAAAGTTGAATCTCGGGGAGATCTTATCTCCAGTCAAGGTTGACGTCGAAGTTGAATCTTGGGAGAGATCTTATCTTCAGCCAAGGTTGAAGGAGATCTTATCTCCTGTTGATGTTGAAGTTGAAGCTCTAGAGAGATCTCATCTCTAATTGAGGTTAAAGGAGATCTTATCTCCTGTTGACGTAGACGTTGAAGCTCGGAGAAGATCTTATCTTCAGTAGAGATTGACGTTAAAGTTGAAGCTCATGGAAGATCTTATCTCCAGCCGAGGTTGACGTCGAAGTTGAAGCTCGGGGGAGATCTTATCTCCAGCCGAGGTTGAAAAGTTGAAGCTCGGGGAAGATCTTATCTCCAGCTAAGGTTGACGTCGAAGTTGAAGCTCGAGGAAGATCTTATCTCTAGCCGAGGTTGACGTTGAAGTTGAATCTCGAGAAAGATCTTATCTCCGAGGTTGAAGAAGATCTTATCTCCTTGGAAGAGATCTTATCTCTCAAGAGATCTGAGGTTGAAGGAGATCTTATCTCCTGTTGATGTTGAAGTTGAAGCTCGAAAGAGATCTTATCTCCAGCCGAGGTTGAAGAAGATCTTATCTCCTGTTGACGTTGAAGTTGAAGCTCGGGGGAGATCTTATCTCCAACCGAGGTTGAAGGAGATCTTATCTTCCTATTGACATAGACGTTGAAGCTCGAGGAAGATCTTATCTCCAGCAGAGATTGATGTTGAAGTTGAAGCTTGGGAAAGATCTTATCTCCAGCCGAGGTTGACGTTTGAAGCTCGGAGAGATCTTATCTCCAGCCGAGGTTGAAGTTGAAGCTCGAAGGAGATCTTATCTCCAGTCGAGGTTGAAGGAGATCTTATCTCCTGTTGATGTTGAAGTTGAAGCTCGGAAGAGATCTTATCTCCAGCCGAGGTTGAAGGAGATCTTATCTCCTATTGACGTTGAAGTTGAAGCTCAGAGGAGATCTTATCTCCAGCGAGGTTGAAGGAGATCTTATCTTCTGTTGACGTAGAAGCTCGGGAGAGATCTTATCTCCAACCGAGGTTGAAGGAGATCTTATCTCCTGTTGTTGTTGGAGCCTCTCCTCTCATTCCGTCTAAAATAAATGAGGCCTTCGGCTTTGCTCACGTTAGGATGAGGTTCTTCCTATTTCTAATGGACTGTGGGAGCACATAAGGGCCGTTGTCAGGGCCTCTCCCTCCATCTCGTCCAAAATGAATGAGGCCTTTGACTTTGCTCGCGTTAGGACGAGGTTCTCCTCCTATTTCTAACAGGCTATGGGGGCACATAAGGGCCATTGTTAGGGCCTCTCCCTCCATTTCGTCTAAAATGAACTAGGCCTTCGACTTTGCTTGCATTAGAATGAGGTTCTTCTCCTATTTCTAACGGACTATGGAGGCACATAAAGGCCATTGTTAGGGCCTCTCCCCCATCTCGTCTAAAATGAATGAGGCCTTCAACTTTGCTCACATTAGGACGAGGTTCTCCTCCTGTTCCTAACGGACTGTGGGGGCACATAAGGGCCGTTGTTAGAGCCACTCCCTCCATCTCGTCTAAAATGAATGAGGCCTTCGACTTGCTCATGTTAGGATGAGATTCTCCATCTGTTCCTAATATGGCCACTTTTGATTGCTTCTTTTCTATTGTAACATAGTTTTTGCACCAAAAAACAATAATGTTGAAATGAAGGAGTTTTATTGAAGAAAAATTATCGGCAGTACATTCTCAGATTCTCAGAGTTTTAAAATCGTGGGAGCATTGTTCCTCTGAGCTCCTTCAGACGTTAAGTTTCGGATCGGACGACCTCCTCTATTTTATGCTGACCTTTCCAATTTGGAGCAAGCTTCTCAGGGCTTTGAGGCTGAGAGATGGAGACTCTCCGAAGTACTAAGGCCCCCAAAGATACCATTGATGATGCCAGGGGCGGCCGACCGTCTTATTGTTCCTCCCTCATCGATGGTTCTAGCTGTGATAGCTCCCTTGACTGATCTTCTCCTGCTTCAGACCGTCGTCTGTGGAGCATTGAGGGAGGCATAGTTGTGAAACCTTCTTGGAAAAACTTCTTCGCACCCTTCCATCGGGGCTTCCTTGACAACGAGCTCAAGGAGGAGTTCGGGCTCACTTGCGCTCGGAGGGAGTCCATGAGCACAGCCGAACTTCATTCGGCCCTCCTTCAATGATGGGTATATTAACCTCGCCGATCCACTACTCTCCTGCAGCTTCTTCATCCTTCGACTTGAAGGCTTCTTCCACACAGGCATATCCCTCAGTCCGAGCTAGCAGATCGACAAAATCCCTGGGGTACTTCTTCTTTAGGGAGAATAGCAAATCATTCTTCTGAAGGCCATCCTTGAGTGCGGCCATCGCAACCGACTGGTCTAGGTTCTGAACCTCCAATACAGCAACATTAAATCGGATGACATAAGTTTGGATGGATTCTTCCTCCTTTTGCTTGATGTTCATCAGGAAATCCAAACCTCGGCATGGATGTCGGCTACTGATGAAGTGAGCTATAAACTGATAGCTCATCTAGTCAAAAGAGAAGATCGTACCTGACTTCAACGTCGAGTATCAATTTCTTGCTGCTCCCTTTAAGGTAGACGAAAAAGCTCAGCATAATATGGCATCTAGCGCGCTATGGAGCAGCATCATGATCCGGAAGGCTTCTAGATGATCGATCGGATCAGAGGTTCCATCGTAGCTTTCAAGTTGGGGGAGCTTAAAGTTCGGTGGAATGGGCTCTTGCATAATTCAGAGAGAGAAAAAAAAATCGGTGCGGACGTCGTCATGATGAGCTAGGGCAACATGGCCGAGCTCCTCAATCCGTCGATCCATCCCCCGTAGTTTATGATCGAGGACGTCAACTCGATCGCAGGTCTTGGAAGGCTTCCGACCGTGGATGGGGAAGGTTCCTTTCGGAGAAGAATCATGATCCAAGCAAGGATCCTCTACTCTCTATTTTTCCTTTCCAAGGGCGATGGGTATGTTAGCCCAAGTACTCCTTGGGATCGATTTCTAACATTCCGATGGTGAATTTTTTGGTAAAATTGCCTACGGAGGTTACCGTATAGCCTGCACCATTTCGGTGAGGCCCTGAACACTCTACATCAGTAGGTTAAACTACTTCGGATCTACCATGATCGTCGGTGGAGGTGGGGGTTGCAGCACTGGTGATGGAGCAAGAACAGATGGATCGAGCTCAGACCTAGTCCCAATTCTGTTGGTGCAGAATCTAATCGATGTCGGATTGAGCTAGAGTTGAGAAAGACGAGGTCGCCATCGGTGAACTGCAAAATAAAATTTCATCCAGAGTCGGTGGTGGTGGCTCCGACAGGACCCTCCGATGATCAAGTCAGCTTTTCTGATCAACAAAAATGAAGTGCTCAGAAAAGAGTTCAGTAGAATTTTTGAAAAGAAGAAAAGAGCTTAGAGAAAACGTATCTGGAGGATCTCTTTTTATAGATGGAGCCTGTAGCAGATTGATGGTGACAACCATAGCTATCTGGTAGTGGGCCGCTCGAGGTCTGATGGAGTCTATCATAGAGGGAAGCATCGCCTGGCGCCACCCATAGTAGATTGATATGACAGCTGCAGCCGTCTGGTAGTGGGCTGCTCGGAGCCACGTGGAGATGTGAAGAATTGAAATCTGGAAGTAATCTACTAGAGAAATTTGGATGGAGTTCGACTGATGGAGAAGTCCAGAGGGGGTTCGACTGGTGGAGAAGTTCGACTGAAGAAGTTTGACTGGAGAAGTTCGATTGAAGAAGAAGTCCGAAAGGAGTTCGACTCCTATAGAAATTTGACTAAAGAAGAAGTTCGGCTCCCATAGGAGTCCGACTAGTGGAGAGATCCGGAAGGAGTTCGGCTCCTATAGAAGTCCGACTGAAGGAGGGGTCTGGAAGGAGTTCGGCTCCTATAGACACCCAACTGAAGGAGGAGTTCGGAAGGAGTTTGGCTTCCGTAGGAGTCCGATTGATGGAGAGGTCCAAAAGGAGTTCGGCTCCTGTAGACGTCCGACTGAAAGAAGGATCCGAAAGTAGTTCGGCTCCTGTAGACATCCGACTGAAGGAGGAGTCCGAAAGAAGTTCGGCTCCCGTAGGAGTCCGATTGGTGGAGAGGTCGGGAAGAAGTTCGGCTCCTATAGACGTCTGACTGAAGGAGGGGTCTGAAAAGAGTTTGGCTCCTGTAGACACTTGACTGAAGGAGGAGTCCGAAAGGAGTTCAACTCCCATAAGAGTCTGACTGAAGGAAGGGTCCGGATGGAGTTCGGCTCCTGTAGACGTTCGACTGAAGGAGTCCGAAAGAAGTTCGGCTCCCATAGGAGTCCAACTAAAGAAAGAGTCCAAAAGAAGTTCGACTTCTGTAGGAGTCCGACTAAAGGAGGAGTCCGAAAGAAGTTCGGACTGGTGGAGAGGTCCAGAGAGAGTTCGGCTCCTATAGACATTCGATTGAAGAAGAAGTCTGGGAGGAGTCTGGCTCTTGGAGAAGTTCGAGTTCGGCTCCTATAGACGTCCGACTGAAGGAGGAGTCCGAAAGAAGTTCATCTCTCGTAGGAGTCCGGAAGGAGTTTGGCTCCTATAAGAGTTCGACTGGTAGAGAGGTCCGAAGAGAATTCGGCTCCTATAGACATTCGACTGAAGAAGAAGTCTGGGAGGAGTCTGGCTCTTGGAGAAGTTCGATCGAAGGAGAAGTCTGAGAGGAGTTCGACTCTTGGAGAAGTTCGACAGAAATTCGACCGCTGAAGGAATTTGGCTATGATCCGACAGCTGATCGAAGGTCTTCCATGATTACCAACTGCATTAGACTAAGCATCTGGTTGGACTTCGATGGAAGTGGGATTTATCCCCAACAGGTTGCCTCCCAATAAGCGCTAAGTTTATCGTCTTCAGCCAGACACAATACAGCTTACTATCCTGTGTCAAATACTAGATTGACAAATTTCAATAATTTTAGATTGTCAATCTCAGAAAAATAGTTTGTGATCCTTTTATTGATATATTCGTTATTAATTATGGGAACATAACTTGGGACCCTATTCTTAGACCCTTCTTTATTAAGAATTTCTTCTATTTATTCTTCTAGAATACTTATGAATTAAGTTTGTGCTTTAGGAGTCAAATTTAATGCAATGGGTGTTGGAAGGATTTTCTCTGGTCCTAGAAATATATACTTAAGTATTTCAAGCAAAGATTCTAGTTCAAGTTGTGGTGGGGCCTGTATTGAAGGACGTAATGTTTTAATTTTTTTTAGATAAGGGCTCAATTTTCATTGACCAAGATACTGCATGTGATGGGTGAGGTGAATCGAACATGGCATTCACCTCCTGGCCTGAGGTTTCTTTGATAAGTTTATTCAGAAGGTCATTCTTAAGTAAATTTAAGGAGGAATCAGATTCAACTATGTTATCTATCTGATTAATTACAAAGCAGTCTTTCTCCTCTTAAGTGTGCTTAGAGGCATTAAAAATATTTATTCTTATCTTTTAGTCTACAAAAGAAATGTCCAAGGCTCATGTCTTACAATTGATATTAGCATTGGCAGTAGCTAGGAATGGATGACCTAGAATTATTGGATTTTGGTTCAGCTCTTAGGATGGTTCCATATCAAATACGAGGAAATCTACTGAAAAATAATATTTATCTACTTTAACCAAAACATCCTTAATTAAACCATGTGGTATTTCTACAGATCTATCGGCTAGTTGCAAAATAACCGACGTTGGTTTAAGTTCTCCTATTCCAAATTTTTCATAAACCGAGGTTGAAAGTAGGTTCACACTAGCTCCTAAGTCTAATAATGCTCGGTTAAAGGTTATGCCTCCTATGACACATGAAATTAATAAAGCACCAGGGTCCTTCATTTTCTGAGGCAATGGATCTAACGGGACTGCACTTAAATCCTCAGACAACATAATTCTTTTAGTTCGTGGCTCACACTTTTGAGTACAAAGTTCTTTGAGAAATTTGGCGTAAGCTAGGATATGCTGAATTGCATCGAGAAGGAGTAAATTAATATACACTTGTTTAAATAATTCCATTAACTTCTCATTATATGTTTCTTTCTTTTCACGGGAAGAGCCTGCTTCTAAGGCTTGAAGAAATGGTGCTTCGGATTTATATGTCTTGGGTAACTCATCTATTCTCCTCTTTCCTTTATCGATCTCATTAGAACCAGTATCAGTACTAGTTCTAGGCTCAGGTTCTTTTATGTAGTTAGCTTCAGTACTAACCTTTTCTTTTAAATTTTTTTCTTGGCTAGTATAAGTACTAGCCTCTACCATCTGATCCTGATATGGGTCTTTAAGAATCCTACCACTTCGAAGTCCAAAAATTACTTTGGCATTCTTTAATTGGGGATTCTTAGGTGGAATGATGGGTTGATGACTGAATCTAGGTGGTTAGTGGATATTAGATGGATTATTTTTAGGATTGACAATCGATTGGTTTGGTAACTGACCTAGTTCTCTCCTCATACTAGACTCAGCTAATTATCCTATTTGAGTTTCTAGCCTAGCGATGGATTGTTGTTGAGATAAGATTAATTATTGCAGCTGGTTAAATCGATCGTCGGCTAGATTAGTCTGTTGAGGAGGTGGGTATGAGGGCTGATTATAATATGGTGGCTGGAAAGGCTGACTAGGATGACCTCTGTTATAGGCATAGTTCTAGTATTGGGGTCTATTCTGATAATTTTTCATTGATGGAGTTTGGGTCTGAGCCTGAGTCTATTGTGGTTTCCAAGAAAAATTAGGATGGTTTCTTCAACCTGGATTATATGTGTTTAAAAATGGATCATTGACCGGTTTAAAGTAACCTTGAGCAGCTTGAACTTGTTCTTCGATGAAAGGTGAAAATTGTGCAGCCGTTGGACATTCACTCATACTATGGGTTGGGATAGCATAAATAGAACAAATCTCCTGATAATTGGAAGGTGGTGTGTATTATGCAAGAGATTGTTGGCCTAGGTTTAGAAATTAGTCTAATTTTTAGACAAGAAGATCGACTTTATCTAATTTTTGTGCTATTATGTTCAAGTCTGCCTTAGAATTAGGTTCTGAAGTTTTGATCTCATAAATTTCTGCCCGTTTTTGTTGAAAAATTGATCTTTCATAAGAGGATAATGAAACATGGTTAATTGAATTTTCACTTAGGATTTCAAACAAAGTATAAGCTTCATCCTCACTTTTGCTCATAAATGCACCTCCACAGGATGCATCTACCATTTATCTGTATTGTCCTTCTGAACCTTCATAAAAAGCTTGAACAATTTGCCACTTTGATAGACTATGGTGTGAACATTTTCTAAGTTTCTTAAGTCTTTTCCATGATTCATGAATTTGTTTTCGTGGAAGCTGAGCAAATTCAGTGATAGCTCGTCTCATAATGTTGGTTCGACCTATGGGATAAATTTTTTTAAGGAATTCACATTACATCTGTACCCATGTTTGAATTGATTTTCCTATTGTGCTAAGCCAATACTTGGCTTTATCTTTTAATGAGAAAGAAAACAAGGTCAGTCTAAAGACATCATCAGAAAAATTCTAGATTTTTATGGTAGAGCATATTTCTAAGAATTCATCCAGATGCTTGTAAGGATCTTCATTAGTGTTCCTATAAAAAAATGGAAGCATCTTGATTGTGGTCAACTTAATTTCATAATGGCTAGCAGGGATATCTGGTAATTGGATATAAGTCAATGGGTTATAAATAGAAGGAATAAAGTATTCCTTCATCTGTTTAGGTGGTTCTCTATTATTTTCAGCCATTTGATTTTTAGGTTTTATATGAATCAGTTGTTCAATTTCGAGATTTAGTTTAACTAGGTTAGATAATAATGATCTTCTACTATGCATGTACCAGTGCAATTCTAATTTAATTTTAATTATATTTTATTATTATATATATATATATATTTAGAGAGAAGAAGAGAGAAAAGAAAGAACAGAGTTCTAAGGAAGATTCCTAAGGAGTCCTGAATCTAGAGACAATAGAGAAGAATTAATTATATTTATATTTAATGCTAATTAGCAAACAAGTTAGACAAGCAATAGCAGTCCTAACTAAGGATTATCCTAGATCTAGATAGCTCTTAACTACCAAGATTACCTTCAAACCCTCCAAGTAGAGAATCAGCAAATCAACTAGCCAGGTAAGTGTAAGGACGATGGGAGTCCTTTCGTTGCTTGCCTTAGACACCAATTGTACTTGACCAGGTAAACTAATGAAATCAATTATAAACCATCTTTCTTCGAGACGTGATCCCTGAACCTCTTTTCTTAGACACCGGTTAATTTGACTAATCTTAATTCGGTTCAACTCTTAGGATTCCTTATCCTATTAAGCTCGAGTTTCTAGGACTGATGTCAAATTGATTTTAATTTAGAGGCTTAGGTCAATTATGGATGCTGTTGGTTGTTTGTGGGCCAAGGAAGGATGATCAAATCTCTATCTTATCTTATTTAATTGGATTGTGCTCTTAATTTAGTTTAATATGAATATGCACAAAAAAAATTTCAATCAAGGGTTCTTATGTAATTTAAATTAAATGCATGCAACTAATTAAATTTTAGAAGCTTATCTTGCCTCCAGCAATCAGTAAAATAAAAATAAAAATAAAAATAAAAGTAATATAATGTATGCTCTAAGCAGTTAGGATTTCTAATCTTGTCATGAAATTTTTAATTA
This sequence comes from Cocos nucifera, assembly GCA_006176705.1. Taxonomy (NCBI): domain Eukaryota; kingdom Viridiplantae; phylum Streptophyta; class Magnoliopsida; order Arecales; family Arecaceae; genus Cocos; species Cocos nucifera. The sequence goes on along the minus strand of QRFJ01002112.1, from coordinate 162,529 downwards.
GGTTTAAATAGATAATTTTTAATTAATTAAAAAATAAAGTAAATAATAAAAAAATTAGGGTTTAGGATTGATCTCACCAAATAAGATTAGAAATTTTCTTCTTGCCCTAATCTTTTTGTTTTCTTTTTTTATCTACAAAATAAATAAATAAAAAATTAAAAAATAATAATATAAAAAAATCAAAGAAATTAAAAATTTTAATTTTTTTATGCCTCCTCAGCAACGGTACCAAAAACTTGATAGATCATGATATCATCGTTAAAATACCATAATTATCAATTTAATTTCAACTTTTAAAATAATTAAGAGCGCGTAGATAGCAGCAAGTTAGGTCGAATTCATAGGAAGGTAGTGATTTTATTTTGAAATCTTTGATTTTTTTATGAAAAGAAAAGAAAAAAAATTTGAAATTAAAATTTAAGTCAAAAAATAAAATTATAGAAATTAAATAATGCAGAAAAATTAAACTTTGGTACTAAGATCTACTAGTTAGATCTTAGCATCTACTTGCAAGAAATTAAATAATAATTAAAATAAAGCAAAATTAAAAGAGAAGAAATTAAAAAATAGAAATTAAAAAAGCAATAAATTAAATTTTATATTAAAATTAAAACTTAGAATTTAAATATAATAATTAAAAAAAGAAGAAAAAAATTAAAAAAAATTCTTAATCTTCAGATCAGCAACGACGTAGAGATAGCATAGAAGTCTAGCTCTTCTTCTCGATATCGTCTGCTTCGAAGCAACCTTCAGCCAAAGTCTGACTCCCACCTTTTACCGTGGCTTCTCTTGGATCAGATCTATTGATATCTAGAGGTCTGAAGTCCTTTAAATAGGTGTTGGAGGGCTGGAGGATTTTTTTGTGGGACTAAGAGCCTTTTTAATCATCAAAATATGAAAAAATTTGAGTGAAATTTGGATTTAAATGAGTGCTGGACGACTTCTGCTCCCTTGCGTGAAGTCTGGCCGTCAGATGGTGATCCAATGCTTCAAAAAATACTAAAAATGGGCATCTATAAGCTCAGATCAAGTTGGAAAACATTCTGGCTATTGGATCAAGCTCTGATGGAGGAAATTGGGCTGCTGATCACACTCTGGGAGACTGAATCATCGCCAGGATCATCCTCAATCGTTGGATCGTGCTTGGAGCGCCATCGACTATCGGATCATCGCCTGGTGTGATATGGAAATCGAATCAAGTTTGGAAACCCCATGAACCATCCGATCTTGATCGGAATCCACCGTTACCATCCGATCGCGTCATTATCGTAGCTATGGACCCTGTGGACCGGGTGTGTCGTAAGCCTTGACCAATCAACACGAACCTTGGCTTGTGAAATTATGAAACTACCCCTATACGCCACGATATATTTTCTGTAGAACTTTAAAGGTCTTGGTCCACCATGCCACGAACTGCGATTGGCCACTTTTTGCTGAGCTAATTAATTTTTATTATATATTTTTTTATTTTTTTAAAAAATTTATTTTGGATCCATTTTAACTCTAATTTGTTCCAAATTTATTTCATTATGACCAAAAAAATGAGCTCTTTTTATTAATGATAATATTTTATTTTTTTATTATTATTTTTATTTATTTTTATTATTATATATTTATTATTATTATTTATCAACTTTTATTTATTTTATTATTTATTTTATTTTATATTATTATTATTTTATTATTTATTTTTATTATTTTTAAAATATTAATATAAATAAATTAATAAATTGATATTTTTATTAATAAATTTATGATACTTATCAATCTCATAGATTTTATTCTATCTGATAGTAAGATAATATTATGATTCCTATCATAATATCATCAAAACTCTTTTCGATGGATTAGAATGATTCCAACTCTGTCCATTAAGGATCATCCATTATCAATATAATACTCGACGAGTCTCATAATCCACTAGTAACATCTAGCAGTATGTAGTGGCAATCTATTAGAATGGAATATTGAACCTTTGGTGCAGTTACCATGTAATTCAATCTTTCTATCATGAGTTTCGATAAGACGGAGGTCATGAATAACTCGTCAAACCTCATCACTTGTTATTTATAATATTCAATTAACTTGAGTTCATAAGTGAAACTCTATGAAAACTCTTTTCCATCATTCAATCTACTATGACCACGATCTTCTGAACTCAATTTCATGAATAATATAGTACTACTTCTTATCTATCAAGATCAACAAATCCTATCTAGATGCGATCCTACTCCTACAATGAATCTACTGCAACCAACATACACTGCAAGATTCTGAATGGCTGGAAACCAAGTGATTATGTAGTCAACTACAGCAACCTCATTGTGAATAGCCGAGGCACCATAGGTTTAAGCACTACTCACACTACTGTAACATCGAGTATGTCATAGACAAGTAAATAGACATCTATATAACTACTCATGTTGGTCATGCTCGATACTATTGTTCTCCAACAATCACTTATACTCTTGCTCAAGTGTCTCCATACTGTAGATTCGAAACTCATCTATCTAAAGAAAAAAAAATCTGTTTACCAATCTTATTAGATTAATCATCATTTTTATGATGATCTATTAATTAGGAATATTTAGAAATTAATTACCAGCTTGGGTTTACTCTTCTAAATGTTCTGGTGTGATGTATTTTATGTTGCAGACACTGCTGGTGTCATTGCTGTGCAGCTGTTCCTTTTTCATCCATTAGGTTGGCTAGGTGTCGCCAGCTTATAAGGTGTAATTAGTCTGTATGTTTTAATAGAATTCTTTATTTTTGCTGATAAAAAAAGAAAGAGAGAGGAACAAATGGGCATGGGATTGTGCATGATGTATGTAAGATCATGGTGTTTCAAAATCTCCCACTTTTAAATCATCACGGCTGGGTCTCTACCGTTTAGAGCCTTAACCTAAATCTGCGCCCAAGAGAGATATGCCCCTCGCTCTTACTCTAGGGCAAAGTGGTAAGGAGTTTCCACTTGGTTATTTATGAGTCCAAGAACTCGTTGCTAGCAAACCCCTCATAAAGGAGTTAGCCTGTCATTACTAGAGATTGGTGCGGAGGTAGGCTACAAGAATGGGAATTTGTTAGGCACCCCATTCCCGCTTAGGACAATCCTAGCCTCTACTAGTATCGATGTTCCACTACAACTTATAGAACTAAGACATTATATACTTTCCTAATGATGCATTGTTAATTAAAAGACCAAAAGAAAGTTCAACGCTCTAAATTAACTCAAGAGATGTCAAATGAATTCATGCAATAAAAAAAATCAAAAGAATCTTTGCAAATAACATTTGAACCATGAAATTTATCAATGATCATTCAAATCTAACATATTGCCAAAAGAAAATATTGTGCAAATCTACATGATTATCAAATAAAATATCCTACAGTCAGCATCAAAATCTTCTACAATTATGCAAATCTATAATCAGACTGTCATTTATAAGATCGTCAAAATAAAATATCTTATGAATCCATAAAATTATCAAATAATATATATATATATAGAGAGAGAGAGAGGTGGACAGGGCTCCAATCGATCGAATCTCAGTTCATATCCGATCGGGATCCAACCGTTGGATTAGCGTGCATCTATGCATGCCTGAAAAAGCCCATCCGACTTAAAAAAAAAAAAACGAGCACCTGCACCTGAAAAAATTTCATAAAAATAGTTCAAACCTGAAAAAAAAAAATCCAAAAAAAACCTGAACCTAAAAAAAATTTCTAAAAAGAATTTAGAAAAGAAATCTGAATATGAAAAAAAACTTGAAAAAAAAAAACTAAAGAAAAAAAAAGGGAGAGGGGGAAGGCGCCTATATTCATTATGTAGGCGCCTTCCCTTTTTTTCATTTTTTCTTTTTTCTTCTAAGATTTTTTAATTAAAAAATATAAAAAATAGAAAGAAAGAAAGAAAAAAAGGGGACTGAATTTTATAAAAAATATAAAATGTAGGTGCCTCTAGGGCACCTTTTTTTTTTAATTTCTTTTCTAGTTTTTTTCAGGTTTTTTTCTAAATTTTTTTCAGGTTTTTTTTTAATTTTTTTCTATTTTTAAGGCTTTTCAGACAGCAACAGAATTTTTTTTCTAAACTTATTTTCAGGTGCATGCGTGCCTATTTTTTTTTAGTTGGCACGTCTTTTCAAACGTGCATTCCAAGATGCATCGGATTGAACGGTCGAAAATCCAACCGGATATAGGCTGGGCATAGATGTTGTAAAATAGGTGTTTTATACTTGCAAAATATTTACTAGAAAAAAAATACGTCTATCAAATATGCTACCTATTAGAAAGCCATGGTTTTATACATGCATATTTTTAACTTTTAAAATATTAACGTAGCAGAAAAAATACATTAAAATTATTTTTAATCTAAAGCATGCATAAGATCTCATATTAAAACTATGCAACATGATCTTCATATGATGGATTGGATTCAGAAAATGAAATCAGAAATTAAAAGAACAAGAAATAGAAGATCCGATCTTCATACCTTTGCATAGGTGGTTCTTCACCGTGAATTAATGATCATAAATGTCTTCTAAGTTTCGTAAAGCCATACAAGCATCCGGCCTCTACAGATATCCATACAAAATCTTCATCTGATTAGAGGCTTCTTGATCTCACTAGAGTGCTAGCTCCCTTACAGAGATCGCTTCTTGGTAGTTGAAGATAACTTTCATTTCTCTCAG
>QRFJ01002112.1:120751-156841 GCA_006176705.1 Cocos nucifera | reverse complement strand
GTGTTTCAAAATCTCCCACTTTTTAAATCATTGTACGGCTGGGTCTCTACCATTTAGAGCCTTAACCTAAATCTGCGCCCAAGAGAGATATGCCCCTCGCTCATTACTCTAGGGCAAAGTGGTAAGGAGTTTCCACTTGGTTATTTATGAGTCCAAGAACTCATTGCTAGCAAACCCCTCATAGAGTTAGCCTGTCATTACTAGAGATTGGTGCGGAGGTAGGCTACAAGAATGGGAATTTGTTAGGCACCCCATTCCCGCTTAGGACAATCCTAGCCTCTACTAGTATCGATGTTCCACTACAACTTATAGAACTAAGACATTATATACTTTCCTAACGATGCATTGTTAATTAAAAGACCAAAAGAAAGTTCAACGCTCTATATTAACTCAAGAGATGTCAAATGAATTCATGCAATAAAAAAAATCAAAAGAATCTTTGCAAATAACATTTGAACCATGAAATTTATCAATGATCATTCAAATCTAACATATTGCCAAAAGAAAATATTGTGCAAATCTACATGATTATCAAATAAAATATCCTACAGTCAGCATCAAAATCTTCTACAATTATGCAAATCTATAATCAGACTGTCATTTATAAGATCGTCAAAATAAAATATCTTATGAATCCATAAAATTATCAAATAATATATATATATATAGAGAGAGAGAGAGGTGGACAGGGCTCCAATCGATCGAATCTCAGTTCATATCCGATCGGGATCCAACCGTTGGATTAGCGTGCATCTATGCATGCCTGAAAAAGCCCATCCGACTTAAAAAAAAAAAAACGAGCACCTGCACCTGAAAAAATTTCATAAAAATAGTTCAAACCTGAAAAAAAAAAATCCAAAAAAAACCTGAACCTAAAAAAAATTTCTAAAAAGAATTTAGAAAAGAAATCTGAATATGAAAAAAAACTTGAAAAAAAAAAACTAAAGAAAAAAAAAGGGAGAGGGGGAAGGCGCCTATATTCATTATGTAGGCGCCTTCCCTTTTTTTCATTTTTTCTTTTTTCTTCTAAGATTTTTTAATTAAAAAATATAAAAAATAGAAAGAAAGAAAGAAAAAAAGGGGACTGAATTTTATAAAAAATATAAAATGTAGGTGCCTCTAGGGCACCTTTTTTTTTTAATTTCTTTTCTAGTTTTTTTCAGGTTTTTTTCTAAATTTTTTTCAGGTTTTTTTTTAATTTTTTTCTATTTTTAAGGCTTTTCAGACAGCAACAGAATTTTTTTTCTAAACTTATTTTCAGGTGCATGCGTGCCTATTTTTTTTTAGTTGGCACGTCTTTTCAAACGTGCATTCCAAGATGCATCGGATTGAACGGTCGAAAATCCAACCGGATATAGGCTGGGCATAGATGTTGTAAAATAGGTGTTTTATACTTGCAAAATATTTACTAGAAAAAAAATACGTCTATCAAATATGCTACCTATTAGAAAGCCATGGTTTTATACATGCATATTTTTAACTTTTAAAATATTAACGTAGCAGAAAAAATACATTAAAATTATTTTTAATCTAAAGCATGCATAAGATCTCATATTAAAACTATGCAACATGATCTTCATATGATGGATTGGATTCAGAAAATGAAATCAGAAATTAAAAGAACAAGAAATAGAAGATCCGATCTTCATACCTTTGCATAGGTGGTTCTTCACCGTGAATTAATGATCATAAATGTCTTCTAAGTTTCGTAAAGCCATACAAGCATCCGGCCTCTACAGATATCCATACAAAATCTTCATCTGATTAGAGGCTTCTTGATCTCACTAGAGTGCTAGCTCCCTTACAGAGATCGCTTCTTGGTAGTTGAAGATAACTTTCATTTCTCTCAGATCCTCTCAAAAAAGAAGAAGAGGAGGAAGAAGAAGAACAGGAGACTCTTTTTTTGATCCCACGTCCCCTCCTCTAAATCAAATGTCCCATGCTCATGAGTCTCGCATCCCAACCTCATGGATCTCGCGACCTCAATATCTCATGCCCAAAAGATTTGCGTAACCTCAATCCCATGCCCCTTACTCCCTATATTTTGCCATCCAAAAAAAAAGGTTAAATCCTTATCTCACAAGAATTCAAATCACATTCAAACCTTTTGAATGAGACTTATCCTAATCTAAGAGGGAGAGCATGGAAGCATGGAGGAGGTGGGACTTTTCTCACACAAACAAGGAGGGCATGACACCATTTCCAATGTGAAACTCTTTCACATTAAGGTGGGGTGGTGCGAGGTTTCTTATCGAGTGCTAAGAAAAGAGAGTCTTAGTCAAACTGGGATGTCTTTTAAAGCCTTAATTAAACCCTAAATAATTAGTAGTTGGTTGCATCCAAGAAGAGAGAAAATCCTAGTCCAACTAGAAATCCAATCTTTCTTAATTAGATTCTAATCCGATTAGGAATTAGGTAGCACCCAAACCTTGACCAAATAAGAAATTGGTCTCACTCGCAAATGCGTTATCTCATAATTCAATTCGGCTTGATCTAATCAAAATCCAAATCAATTAAACCAAATTAAATCCAATTCAATTAGACTTAATTTTAGCTCCCGTTGCTCAATCAAATTGAGTCAAATTATAATTTGATTACTAATTAATCTTCCTCTAACTTACTAACTATTAGTCAGTTTCTTTATTGCAACTTTTGCATTAGATTAATCATCAATCACATTAGTAATTAGATCCTACTGTGATTCATCATCATAATTTAACTATCTGATCAGTTAAAAAAAAAAATTGTATATGACTCCATAAGTTCTATTCTGTTTAATAGTGAAATATACTATGATCTCTATCACAATATCATTGAAACTCCTTTCCATAGATTGAAAAGATTCCATCTCTATCTATTAAAGATCATGGATCATCAAGATGATGCTTATGAATCTCATAATCTACCAGTGATACCTAATAGTATGTAGTAGCAACCTAGCAGAATAAAAAAGATGAATCTCTAGGTGCAGTTACTATATGATATAGTCCTTTTATCATAAATCCTGACTAGATGAAGGTCATGGAATACTCATCAAACATCATCGTTAATCATATGTCAGATTTATTTGACTCAAGTTCATTCTGTGAATTTTCATAAAAACTCTTTTTCACTAATTACACTGCCTTGATCAAGATATTCTAAACTCAGTCTCATAAATTGCATAGGACTACTCCTTTTTTACTAAAATCGATATATTCTATCTAGGTACAATCTACTCCTACAGTGAGCCTACTGTAGCCAACATGCATCTCAAGAGCCTGAATGGCTAGGGATCAAGTATATGTATAGTCAAGCCACAGTAACCTTACTATCAATAACCAAGGCACTGTAGGTCAAAGATTAGTCACACCACTGTAGCATCGAGCAAGTCACTAACAAGTGAGTAGACATTCAAATAACTTCTCATGTGGTCACGCTCGGTATCATTATCCTCCAACAACCACCTATGCTCTTATTCAATATTCTCACACTGTAGACTCAAGACTTATCTATCCAGAAAAAAGTAATCCATGCACCAACTTCAATGGATCATCCACCATCCCTATGATGATTTATTAGTCAGAAGCAATTTAGAAATTAACCATCAATGACACATGCCTTAAATTTTCAACTCCTGAGAATATGTGTCACCATCTTATTAATTTCTTGGACGATTCATGGATACTAAAATACAAACATGAATGAAAAATAATATAATATTATTAATTTAAAAAATTAAAATTATAAACTATGCCCTTAGAGTGTTTATAAGTGTCTCCGACTTGACTTCTAGAGCATATATATAACAATCTTGCACTTACGCTAAAATCAATTAGCTACAAATCTGAGTTCCATATTCTCAAGATGGGCTTCAATCTTTTGTTAGCTCATTAGCTTAGTCAGCAGGTCGCTACATTGCCAGTGGAGTCAACTCTCTATACCTCGATATATATTTTTTTGAGGTAGTCATGGATAATGTAGAACTTTCGCTCTAAGTGCTTGGACTTTTGATGAGATTTTGGCTCATTAGCAAGGGCTATGGTGCCATTGGTATCACAGTATAATGTCATGGCATCTAATGGTATAACACCAGTTCTGCAACAAATCTTTTTAACCAAAAGGCTTTCTTAGCAACTTGAGCAGCGATATACATAGCTTCCATGGTGGAATCCGCTATGATAGACTGATTGAAATTTTTCCAACTCACAATACCACCGTTGCATAAGAAACATAGCCTGATGTCGACTTTCGATTATTAATATCAAATATAAAATTTGAATTTGTGTATCCTTGTACCCTCAACTCTCCTCTTCGAAAAACTAAGAATATATCCTTAGTCATTCTCAAGTACTTAAGGATGTATATCACAGCTTTCTAGTACTCCTTATTTGAATTTGACCGATATCTGTTTATGACACTCATAGCATAAGCTATATCAGATCGAGTACTTAGCATAGCATACATGAGACTTTTTATAGCCGAAACATAAAAAATCTTGCTTATGTGATTTATCTCATTCAATGTGTTGGGGCACAACTTCCTGGAGAGATGAATCCCATGCCTAAAGGGAGAAATCTTCTTTTGGGTTTTTTATGTTAAACCTCTTCAACACCTCCTCTATGTACTAGGGCTGAAATCGGATCGGATACCAGCATATCCATATCCATATTTATTTTATCTAACGAATATAGATATGAAAATGAATATTATTTGGATGTAAAAATTTATATCCATATTTGTTTTAAATGGATATGGATATAATTTGGATACTAAAAATATGGATATAATTATGGATATAATTTAGATAATTAAATTTTATAATTACAGAATCAAAGATATTACTAAATAAATGATAAATCAAGTTAATCATATGTTTATATGATTATATATTTTTAAAAAAATTAATAAGTACTATATAAAATTATATAGAATTACATATAGATTTGAATATTCGGATATGAATCGGATAGTTGTCTATCCATATCCATATCCATTTTCTTTGATGGATATGGATACGGATATGGATATTAGTTGGATCCTCAAATTTTTATCCATATCTGGACTAATTCGGATAAGAAAATAGATCAGACGAATAATATCCATACTACTTTCACCCCTACTATGTACATTTTCTGTGATAAGCATAGCATTCTTTTAAATCTATCTCTATAGACCTTTATCCCCAAGATGTAGGATGCTTTCCCAAGAGCTTTTATAGATAATTTCTTAAACAACTATATTTTAACCAAAGTTAGCATGGGAATATCTTTCCCAATCAGGAGAATATCATCCACACATAATACGAAAAATATGACAATACTTTCTCATAAACACATGGCTCTTCTTATTTTTTATGAAACCAAATGATTTGATCACATCAATAAAATGAATTTTCCAACTTTGAGATGTTTGCTTCAGTCTATTAGAGTTTGCTTATCTTGTAACTTTTCATCATTGGAAGTGAAACCCAAAAGGTTGCCCCGTATATATATCTTTCTCAAGATATCCATTCAGTAAGATAGTTTTCACATCCACTTACCATATTCATAATCATGGTATGCCACAAAATCAAGCAGCATTCGAATGGAATTTAGCATATCTACAGCAAAAATTGTTAGATTTCAGGTGGTTTCATGCATGCATTTTAAAAACTTTTAAATTTTTCAATTTGCAAAAAAATAAAATTTAGATTAAAATTATTTTGATCTAGCATGCATTAGATCTAATCTATAAACCACCTAGGATCTATCATATGAACATGAAAACATCTTGTCTAAAATTTGATTAAGAAAAACAAATTAAATTGGAGATCCAATCTCCATACCTTGGTGCAGTCGATGATCTCCGTAGCTGATGATCATGGTATACTCTAAGCTTTCTTGATTAGCTATACATGCATTCGACCTCTATGAGTATCCACATGAGGCCCTCGAATCTGATCAGAGATCCATGATTTCATCGAGGTGCTAGCGCCCTTATAGAAACCATCTCCTGATGGTTGATGTTGTTGATCTACATTGTTTCTCTTCGACTCTCTCGAAGGAGTAGAGGAAGAAAAGGAGGAATAAGAAACTCTTATCTGGATCTCAAGTTCCACCCTCATGGGTCTTGCATCCCTATGCTCTAGATCTCATGTCCACACCCTTGCTCTAGATCCTGTATCCATGCTTCATGGGTCTTGTATCCCCATGACCCACTATTGAGGATAGTTGGCTCTAATACTAATTGTTGTAGCAATGGCACTACTTCGAAACCAACTATTGCTCCTATGATTGTTCGAAACTATAGCCGTAGATCCAATCTCTTGCATGCAACCTGGATGTTAATCTAGAAACCTAAAGAAGAACAAAATAGATGGCCAGCACCTAGGGCTAAAGTTAAAACTAGAGAGAGAAGAGAAGAAAGTTTAAAGAGAAAAGCTCTGTATTGATTCCACTCCTTGTAAAAGATAAAATACCTGGGTTTATATATTCTAGGATTTCTGCTATATCACATGAATCCTGACAAACTCAGACCCCAGCTAAAAAATATTCCTAGGCTAACACAATACATGAAAGCACTCACCGAACCCATGTACACCCATGTCTCCCAAGCTCTCATCCTTTGGATATAAACTCGATCTATACATAAGTTAGCCCCCTTAAGATCTTATTGGACCAGGCCTTATGACCCCTTAGAAAAATTTCAATCCAAGATAAAACAAAAAATCCTGTCTAGCTCTGTTCGCCACCATCGAGCAGCTCTATCAACAATCGAGCTGGCTCGACTACGTCTCATCCAAACCCCATCTTCTGTCTGCTTAAGAGAGCTAGCTCGAATTCGCTCCAATTTGGCTCGATCTTAGCCCGAGCTGGCTCGACTGCGTATCCGAGCCAGCCTGCCTGTATGTTATTTCCTTATCTTGGCTAATTCTTCTCCTAGCTCTGGTCTCTTGCTTCACCTTATGTCCCAAGTCTCTGGAGTACCTGCCAAGCTCCTTAAGATCCTCACACCCGAACTTCGAGTCTATATAGGGCTACATGCCGTCTTCACCCTAGGACAACTCCTATCTTAGCTCTAGGACCACACCTGTCTTAGACTCTCTAGAGCTAACACCCTGGCTCCTCCTGTGGCCTTCCAAGGCTTGGGAGCACTACACCATCTACACCCATGCCCCAGAAGAAGCCTCACGCCCACTTTTCAAAATTTTTCATGTAAAAATTAGATTTCCCATGCCTAAAAATCTTCTTTTATGGCATCCAAGAGAAGTGATAAGGAAGAACTTTTATCTCATAAGAATTCAAATCAATTCAAACACCTTTGAATCGATCTTATCCTTATCCAAGAGGGGGTGCTACAAGGGGGCATGGAGAGGGCTAGGGCATGGAGTTTTCATGCAAAACATGAGAAGGGGCATGCGGGATAAGGTAGCATGATGACTACTAGGGTGCCGGGGGGGGCCAAGTTCCAATGATTTGGGATTTCTTTTGGTGCTTGAGTCAAACTCAATTTAATCCATAATCTAATTAGGAGTTAGTGCACCTAAAGAAAGAAAAATTTCTAGTCCAACTAGAAACCTAATCTCTCTTCATTAGATCCTAATTCAATTAAGAATTAGGTCAAACCCAAATCCTAATCAAACATGGAATTAACCTCTTTTGCAATTGGATTATCTCATAATCCAATTAGACTTAATCTAATCAAATCCAAACCAAGTCAAATTGAATCCAATTTAGTTAGACTTTATTCTAATCCCATTGTTTAATTAAATTGAGCCAATTAGCAATTCAATTACTAATTAATCCTTCTACAACTCACTAACATATAGTAAGTTTAACAATTGCAACAAGTGAAATGGATTAATCATCAATTATATTAATAATTAGATCCTTATATGATTCATAATCATAGATCAACCATCTGATCGGACAAAGATTTTTTTTGTATGTTGTTGACATAGAAACTGATCGTCGTCGGAATCCATTGGAGTGGAGGCCGATGAGGTCACCGTCGGGGGTCTGCAAAATAAAGTTTCCTCCGGAGTCGATGGAGGGGTGGCTCCGACAGGACCCTCCGATGACCAAGTCAGCTCTGGTCAATAGGAATGGAGTGCTCGAAAATGAGTTTCGGAGCTTGGAGAAGATGAGGAGAGCTTAGAGATCAGAGATTCAAGGTTAGCGTATCTGGAGGGTCCTTTATAGGCGGAGCTTAGTTGATGATGACGGCCACACCGCCTGGCAGAGAGCTGTTGGGACCGTATGAAGTTCGGTACGAAAAGGAAGGCGTTGTCAGATGGATAGTGACAGTCATACTGGCAGGTCATGGGCCGCATGGAGCTGATTACGGAGAGAGTGGTGTCGCCAGTGGTGGCGGTCATATCGTCCGATCTTATCATCTGTTGTAGACCGATGGTGACAGTTCGTCCAGAGGAGTTTAGACTTGTAGGAGAGTTTGGCTGAAAGAAAAGCTCGGGAGGAGCTCGACCGTAGAAAAGTTCGAAGGAGCTCGATCGATTGAAGGAGCGGCCGCTTGAGGAGTTCGACTGAGGGACAATCATTGAGGAGTTCGGACGCTGGGGAATTCTGTTAAAGTCCGATCGCTTGGAGTTCGAGAAGCTCGGCCGCTAAGCAGTTCGGCCGACTGAAGGGGTTCGAAGGAGCTCGGACGCTGGGGTTCGGCTAAAGCCTGGCTGCTTGGAGCCCAAGGAGCTTGGTCGCAAAGCAATTCGACCGACTGAAGGGTTTCGGTCCGGACCCTTCCGTTGAAGCTCTTCCACGGCTACTAGCTGCATCAAGCAGGGCATCGAACTGGACTTCGGTAGGAGCGAGGTTTATCCCCAACACTAGCCCCCCCACTTCCGAGTTTGAAACTCGAAGGAAGGGAGTGCAGAAAGAGCGACTGCCAAAGTCTTCTTTCGGACTCCGCGCTAGTTTAGATCAAAGCTCGAGGGAGATCTTATCTCCAGCTAAAGTTGATGCTGAAGTTGAATCTCGAGGGAGATCCCATCTCCCACCGAGGTTGAGGTAGGCCTCGTCTCCTACGATCGAGGTCGGAGGTTGAGCTCATCGGGAGCTCGGAGAAGATCTTACCTCCTACAGTCGAGTGTGATGCAAGCATTCGGGGGAGATCCCATCTCCTACAGCCAAGCTCTCCTCTAGGGAGATCTTATCTTCTGCAGTCGAGCTTTCTTCGGGGGAGATCTTATCTCCTACAGCCGAGGTTGCCTCGGGGGAGATCTTACCTCCTGCAGCCGAGCTTTCCTCGGGGGAGACCTTATCTCCTACAGCCGAGGTTGACTCGATCGCTTGAAAGAGATCTTATGTCTAGCTGAGATTGTTGCTCGCATTAGGACGAGGTTCTCCTCCTGTTTCTAACCAAGGTTGATACGGTCGCTCGGAAGAGATCTTATCTCTAGCTGAGGTTGTCAACGATCGTTCGGGAGAGATCTTATCTCTAGCAGAGGTTGACTCCACAGTCGCTCGAAAGAGATCTTATCTCTAGCCAAGATTGTTGCTCGTATTAGGATGAGGTTCTCCTCCTATTCCTAATCGAGGTTGATTCGGTTGCTCGGAAGAGATCTTATCGCTAGCCGAGGTTGTCCACGGTTGCTCGGGAGAGATCTTATCTCTAGTCGAGGTTGACTTGGTCGCTCGGGAGAGATCTTATCTCTAGCCAAGGTTGTCAACGGTCGCTCGAAAGAAATCTTATCTCTGGTCGAGGTTGATGCTCGCATTAGGATGAGGTTCTCCTTCTGTTCCTTACGGGCTATGGGGGCACATAAGGGCCGCTATTAGGGCCTCTCCCTCCATCTCGTCCTTTGTGAACGAGGCCTTTGCTCGGAAGAGATCTTATCTCTAGTCGAGGTTGACTCGATCGCTCGGGAGAGATCTTATCTCTAGCCGAGGTTGATGCTCGCATTAGGACAAGGTTCTCCTTCTGTTCCTAACCGAGGTTGACTCGGTCGTTCGAGAGAGATCTTATCTCTAGCCGAGATTGTTGCTCGCGTTAGGATGAGGTTCTCCTCCTGCTCCTAACCGAGGTTGACTCGGTCACTCGAGAGAGATCTTATCTCTAGCCGAGGTTGTCCACGGTCGCTCAGGAGAGATCTTATCTCTAGCCGAGGTTGTTACTCGCGTTAGGACGAGGTTCTCCTCCTGTTCCTAATGAGGTTGACTTGGTCGCTCGAGAGAGATCTTATCTCTAGCCGAGGTTGTCCACGGTCACTCGGAAGAGATCTTATCTCTAGCCGAGGTTGACTTGATCGCTCGGGAGAGATCTTATCTCTAGCCGAGGTTGTCAACGGTCGCTCGGGAGAGATCTTATCTCTGGCCGAGGTTGATGCTCGCATTAGGATGAGGTTCTCCTCCTATTTCTAACGGGCTGTGGGGGTACATAAGGGACGCTATCAGAGCCTCTCCCCCCATCTCGTTCTTTGTGAACGAGGCCTTCGCTCAGGAGAGATCTTATTTCTGACCGAGGTTGTTGCTCGCATTAGGACGAGGTTCTCCTTCTGTTCCTAACGCAGCAATTATTGACTGCTTCTTCCCTGTCATCGCATAGTTTTCGCATCCAGAAATAATATTATCGAAAGAAAAGAATTTTATTAAAAGAAAGTTACTAGCAGCGCATCCCCAAATTCTGTGTTTCAAGATCGTGGTAGCATTGTTCCTCCACGTTTCTTCGGTAATAAGTCTCAGGGTGGATGACCTCCTCATGCTAGCCTTCTCAATTTGGTGCAAGCTCTTGGCTTTGTCGCTGGGAGATAATGAATCACCGAGGTACCAAGCTCCTCCCCGGAGTAACGTTGATGACGTCGAGAGGCAGCCGACCTTGTCGTCTACGATTACGGCAGCACCCTTGGCCGATCTTCTCCTACTTCAGGCTGGCGTCGAACGAATTTACCCAGCCACCCCTTTCTGACGAGCTCCTCAATTTCATCTCGGAGCTACATGCATTCCTCAATGTCGTGGCCGTGGTTGCGATGGTAGAGGCAGTACTTGCTTCGATCGTGCTTGTTCGGGGGAGACTGTAATTCTTCTGATCTTGGTAGTTGGTTCTTAACTTCGGTGAGAATCTGAGTTTGAGGAGCGTTGAGGGGGGGCGCAGTCGCGGAACCTTTTGAGAGGACTTCTTCGCGCCCTTCTGTCGGAAATTCTTTGGTGGCGAGCTCAAAAAGTTCAGGCCTTGCTTGCACTGTGGAGGTCATAAGTGCGGTCGAACTTCATTCCATCCTTTTGTGAAACCTGCAGAACTTCATGTCCCTTTGTCGGGCTTCCTTAGAGTCATGCTCGAAAGGGAGTTCGGCCTCGCTTCCGCCGAACTTCATTCCGATGATGAGCTTTGAGGGAGAGTTCGGCCTCGCTTCCGCCAAACTTCATTCTAATGATGAGCTTTGAGAGGGAGTTCGGCCTCGCTTTTGTCGAACTTTATTCCGATGATGAGCTTCGAGGTGGAGTTCGGCCTCACTTTCGCTACCGAACTTCATTCCGCTTTTTCGTGAAACTCTTCGCGGGAGAACTTCCCTGACACTTCCTTGACGATGAGCTCAAGGGGAAGCTCGATTTTGCTTAAGCCGAACTTCATTCCACTTTCCTGCTTGCGCCGAACTTCGTTCCGCTTTTCCGTAAAATCCTCCACAGAAGAACTTTCTGCTTCTTTTGTTCATACTTTCTTGACGATGAGCTCGAGGGGGAGTTCGACTTTGCTTTCGTCGAACTTCATTCTGCCTCCTTGTGAGATCTTCTGCAGGAGAACTCCTGCTCTCCGTTTCTCCTTCCTTAGGGCAATTGGTATGCCCGAATACTCTTCCTTAAGGCCGGTTCCTCGCATCCTCATGGCGGATTTGCTGACAAAGTCTCCGCCAGAGGTTGTCGCACGGCCTGCATCATCTCAACGGGGTCACAAACCCGACCAACAGGTTGAACTGCTCTACATCTGCGGTGGCTTCGAGTGGAGCCCGGACTGTCGGGGCTGCAACGGGAGTAGATGGACCTGACGCGCAGGACGCCGATCGCCGAGTCGAAGCTCTCCTAGAGGCATTTTCTCTTCGAAAAAGAACTCTAGTGAGGAAGAAGAGAGCTCTAGGGAGGGAGAAATCATCGTCGAGCACTCCTTTAAGAATAAGGGAACCTCGGAGGTTTGGGGTGCCCCTCCTTCTAGCGTCAATCTGTTGATGCAGAAACTAGTCATCGTCGGAATCCACTGGAGTGAAGGTCGATGAGATCGCCATCGGGGGTCTGCAAAACAAAGTCCCCTCCAGAGTCGGTGGGGGGTGGCTCCGACAGGATCCTCCGACGATCGAGTCAGCTCTAGCCAACAGGAATGGAGTGCTCGAGAATGAGTTCCGAAGCTTGGAGAAGAAGAGGAGAGCTTAGAGATCAGAGATTCAAGGTTAGCGTATCTGGAGGGTCCTTTATAGGTGGAGCTTAGTTGATGGTGACGGCCACACCACCTGGCAGAGAGCCGTTGGGGCCGCATGGAGTTTGGTACGAAGAGGAAGGCATCGTCAAGTGGATAGTGACAGCCATACTGGCAGGTCATGGGCCACATGGAGCTGGTTGTGGAAAGAGTAGTGTCGCCAGTGGTGACGACCATATCGTCCGATCTTGTCGCCTCGTCTGTTGCAGATCGATGGCGATAGTTCGTCCAAAGAAGTTTGGACTTGTAGGAGAGTTCGGCTGAAGGAAGCTCGAGAGGAGCTCGATCGTAGAGGAGTTCGGAGGAGCTCGGTCGGCTGAAGGGGCGGCCGCTTGAGGAGTTCGACCGAGGGACGACCGCTGAGTTCGGGCACTAGGGGATTTCGTTAAAGTCTGACCGCTTAGAGTTCGAGAAGCTCGGCCGCTAAGCAGTTCGGCCGGCTGAAGGGGTTCGAAGGAGATCGGACGCTAGGGTTCGGCTAAAGCCCGACTGCTTGGAGTCCAAAGAGCTCGATTGCAAAGCAATTCGATCGGCTGAAGGGATTCGGTCCGGACCCGCCCATTGAAGCTCTTCCGTGGCTACTGGCTGCATCAAGCAGGGCATCGAACTGGACTTTGGTAGGAGCAGGGTTTATCCCCAACATAGGTGATCCCATAAGTTCTACTCTATCTGGTAGTGAGATATATTATGATTTCTATCATAATATCATCGAAACTCTTTTCGATGGGTTGGAACAATTTCAACTTTATCTATCAAGGATCATCGATCATCAAAACGATACCCGACGAGTCTCACAATCCATCAGTGACATCTAGTAGTATGTAGTGACAACCCAGCAGAATGAAATATTAAATCTTTAAGTGTAGTTAGCATATAATTCGATCCTTCTATCATGAGTTCCGACAAGACAGAGTCATGGATAACTCATCAAATCTCATCATTTGTCATTTATAATATTCAATCGACTCGAGTCCATAAATGAAATCCTATAGAAACTCTTTTTCATCATTCAATCTATCATGGCCATGATCTTCTGAACTCAGTCTTATGAATAATATAAGACTTCTTATTTATCAAAGTCAACAGATTCCATCTAGGTGCACACCCTACGCCTACAATGAACCTACTGTAATCAATATATACCACAAGATTCTGAATGGCTAGGTAACTAAGTAATTGTACAATCAAACTACAATAGCCCTATTGTAAAAGCCGAGGCACCATAGATTTATGTACTACTCACACCACTGCAACATTGAATATGTCACTAATAAGTAGATAGACATCCATATGATTATTCATGTTGATCATGCTCGGTACCATTATTCTCTAACAATCACTTGTACTCTTGCTCTAGTGTCCTCATACTCATACTGTAAACTCGATACTCGTCTATCGAAAGAAAAATAATCTATTTATCAATCTTATGAGATCAATCACCATCTTCGTGACGATCTATCAATCAGGAGCGTTTAAAAATTAATCACCAATAACATATGCCTCAAATTTTTAACTCTTGAGAATATATGTCATCATCCTATTACTTTCTTGAATGATTCATAAACACATGACTCAAAATAAATAAAAAAATAATTTAATTTATTTTATTTTATTATAAAATATACCACCAAAAGGGTTACATGTGTCAGCTACTAGAAAGATTATATCTAACAATCTCTCATTTGCACTAAAGCCAATTGGCCATCAATCAAAGCCTCATCTTTTCAAGATGAGCTTCAATCTCATGTTGGCTCAACAGCTCAGTCAGCGGGTCTACCATGTTCACCATGGAGTCTAACTTTTTGCTCATCGATAAATTCTTTTCGAGGCATTTACAAATCTAGTAGAACCATAGCTCTATGCGCTTAGAGATCTAGTGAGATCTTGGTTCCTTAGTCAGAGCTATGGCACCAATATTATCGTAGTAGAGTTATATGACATCTCATGTTACCACTCCAACCTTCGCAACAAACTGCATAAATCAGAAAGTTGCTTTAACACCTTTAGAAACGACGATGAACTCTACCTCCATAATGAAATTTTCAAAGATCGATTATTTGGAGCTCTTCCAATATACCGCACCATCATAACATAGGAATATACATCTGAATATAGATTTTCTATCAGCAATTTGTGTATCCCTAAACCCTAAATTCTCCTCCTCCAACGATCAAGAACATATCCTTAATCCTTCTTAAGTACTTAAGGATATATTTCATAGCTATCTAGAGCTCCTCGCTTAGATTCAATTGATATATTTTGCTCGTGACATTCATAGCGAGCAAGTGATTTATCGATCGAGTATATAGCATAGAATATATGAGGCTTCCTATAGCAAAAGTATAAGGGATCTAGCTCATGCACTCAATCTCTTCGGGTATGCTAGGTCACATCTTCTTAGAGATAGAACTCTATGCCTAAAGGGTAACTATCCCCTTTTTGGAGTTCTTATGTCGAATCTCTTCAGTACTTTCTCTATGTACAGTTCTATTAGAGATCAAGTATCCTCTTAAAACTATCTCTATAGACATTCATTCCTAGAATACAGGATGCTTCTCCTAGATCTTTCATAGAAAATTCCTTAAAAAATTAAATTTTGACTAAGATCACCATAGAAACAATATTTCCAATTGGGAGGATGTCATCCATGTATAATACGAGGAATGTCAAGCACTCCCACTAACATTCTCCAAGGCAAATGGTTCCTTCTCATTTTTTATGAAATCAAACATTTTGATCATGATATCGTCTTGTAATAGTTTTTGGGATCATCTCCATGTTCCCTACTCCTATAAGGAATATTTTCTCTATATCCTCTGTAAGTATATTCATGTACCTTTTAGAAGGATGAAAAATCCTACTAGATTTATGAGGTCAAAGAGCTATACCATCTACTGGCATAATAGGTTCTTCAAGTTCTATGACTCATTGTTGTTCTTCAGAAACTTTCTCTTTGAGCCTAATTTGCCTCCCACTGCTTTTATTTTGGATAAACTATTTTTTCAAGAACACAACATGTCAACTCACAATCACATCGTGATCCTATAAGAGGTAAAAATAGTATCTCCAAAACTCTTTTAAATACATTATGAAGTAAGTCTCATAGACCTAGTCTCTAACTTGTCTGCCTATTGTTACTTGACATAGGCCAGACATTCCTAAATCTTAAGATGATCAAGACTCAGTTTCTTACCATATCATATATATCTCACATGATGTGGTAAGAATGGATTTAGAAGGAACCCAATTCACTATATAATTAGTGGTAAGCAAAGCATATCCCCTAAATAAATAATAAAAATGTCAATGAAGCTCATCATGAATCAAACCATATCCAATAGGGTTTGACTTCTTCATTCTGAAATTCTTTTGAGTTAAGATATTTCAGGTGAAGTACATTATAAGACTATATCATTTTTCTTGAGATAACCTAAAAATTTTTTACTTAGGTATTCACCTTCTTAATCTGATTGAAGTATCTTTAAAATTTTTCCGATTTGCTTCTCTACTTGATATTTGAAATCTTTGAACATTTCAAAGGCTTTAGATTTGTGTATCTTATACATATACCTATACCATGGATAATCAACAGTAAGGATAATGAAGTAGAGATAACCTCCTCTGATTGCTACATCGAATGAGCCATATAAATCAGTGTGTATCAAGGCAAGTATCTTACTGGTCCTTTTTCTATATCCCACAAAGAATAGTTTGATCATCTTTCCTTGAAGACGAGACTCACGGACCGAATATGATTAAATAGTCATCGAGTCCAAAGGGTTCATCTTTCTCCACTCTATTAGTCTTTTCTTCTCCTATATGGGAGATAAATAAATGCTATGGTCTGCTAAACATCTGATATCCAATTCTACAAAATTGGACACTTACATTTTGTAAAGAAAACAGATAATTATTCATGGCTTCATGCTATGGCATTTGAATCCAACTTTAACATCAGCAGCAAGCGGGAAAAACATGTATGGCTTTCCTTTGAATTGTCAAAATATCTACCTCAAATAGGACTGGCAAAATAGATTGAACAGTCAACAGCACAAGACCAATAAAACCATTAATAGCATGAGGACTGCAAAATTAAAGATCATTAAATTGGTACATATGACATTATGACTGACGTAATACCTCCAACTTTCATGGATAATGTGCTCTGAATAAAAGAACATGGCTTTCAACAAAAGTACTAAAACCCTTCTTTACATAAATCATGGGAGCAAAAGGAAGAAAGGAAGAAATTGCAGGCACTAATTCGGAAAGATGAGAATAATACTTAAAATGTTCATATTTCATAAGGACAAAATGTTTATAGGTACCTCTCAAAAATGGATATGTTAGAAGTGAGCAAAACAATTATTCCTCCAGTAACACCAAGAGCAAAAAATGAAAAACATGCTACCAAGGAGCTTTGGATGCAGATCTTTGGCCGTGGCCTTCTTGTCCTTCAACGATACAGGCCTTTTTGTCCTTCAACAATATAATTAAGTAGATGCACAAAGCATTAGAAATAACTCTGTATAATCTAAAGAAAGATGAACTTCAGAAGATAGTGGACTAACACTATTGTACCATATTGAATTGTGTATCGACACTATTATAGAATTTTCCCAATATGCATCCGATACTGAGACGGCGAACTTTGGTTTCTCATGAGAAAATCATTGTTTCATGTCATAGTTTGTATCTAGTCGGTTGACCGGTTTTTCATTGGTTATGAGTCTGATGTAATAAAGTCATTTTGAGGATCATTATGTAGACTGGCACACCCAACCTGACATAATAGACCTCATTTTTTTAGCCGACTTCAATCATGAGATATGTTTGGTGTGGTGCATGACCCACCATTTCCGAGTTCTAGTTTATTAAGACCACCTATGACCTATCCACAGTCATCCCAAGCCATATTCTATCTTATTCTTATCAGACAAGAAATCATCCAAGTGCAACTCTATCCAGAAGTCATGTAACTCTAGAAGATTTGTTTAATAGAAGGAAGATAAGAAATCTACTGGAACATAAATGCAATGCTGTAGGTGATTATCCATAAAAGCATTAAGTTCTTGCCAATAATCATCCATAAAAGCTGAATTGTTAATGCATTCCATATCAAATCATTCCAAATAAACCTGTTGATGTTCTACAGAAATTTTTATCACCATGATAATTTAATTTGTAAAGAAACAACTCACTGCTTTCTTTGACAATCTTATTCGGAATCCCGGTTGTGCTCCATAACCACCCATTGCAAAGAGTACAACAGCTTGGAAAATCAGAGAAAAACAAGTTATTTGACAACATAGATAAATTAAATTATGGTGCTAGTCAAGGTAACCAACATTCTAGAAACCTCTTCTTTTTAAAGAGGTTCCTTCAAGTTAATACATTGCAGAAGCTGGTTTGCATATTTTGTTCTCTTTTGAAATCCTTAATTTACTATTATCAGTGAAAATAATATAAATTAGTTTAAAGATTGGATATCCATAAAATTATATTTATAAAAATTTATTAAGTTGGTCCATGTAATTACTCATGCAAAATAACATTGCTGGAGTCCTATTACATTTCAAAAGTTCATAAACGTGGCATTTATCGATGGTTTACTGATTATATCAGCTAATGTTTATATTTGCTTCATTTCTTGTCACAAAATAAGCAAAAAATAACTTTTTATCAACTAATCTTGGCCATGTTTTAATTCTAAACAATGTGCCAGTCATTTATTTAAACATATCATGGGAGCATGTGAGCATAAATGATCAAAAAGTATTCTTTTGCTGATTCCTTTACATTAGATACTTAAGGATAAATAACACTTAAAAAACCAAAGCTAGCAACCTTTTCAATTATAATTTTTTGACATGGAGTTTACTTTTGTAACTTTAGATATCAACTATCACTAGTATGTGATATTAAATTATGAAAAATTTTATAAGCCATGGCACATCTTTCATATAATTACAGAATGTTTTGAATTTTGACATTTTGCCTAATTATGAAACATTAGAAAGTGTGATGATAGGTAATAATAGCCAACCAAAGATGGTTCAAATTCCTAGCTACCTTCACATGCATTTCTGCTGTAAAAAAGTGGTATCCTGGTGGACCAAACCAACCTACCATTGTTCATACAACTTTTCAAGAAATATGATGCAGTTGTCACGACTAAGGTTCGAACACTATATGTCTTCAAAGTGGAGAGGAATGCCAACCAGCTGAGTTAAGGCTAGTTGGACATTGGTTATATGACAAAATGATAATTCTTGGATGCTACTAGAAAGATATTGCAGCATTTTAGGCACAAAAACAATTGTTTTAGTTTTAAACGAAGTATATAAGAAAATAGGAAATTTCTTTAGCTTGGAAGTGAAAAAACTAAAGAATTATTGCGGTAAGTTAGTAAAAGAAATAACATTCTCACAGGACTCACCATATTGCCTGGATGACCCCAGTGCACAAGCCAAGCAGAATGATTCCATGTCCTTACAAGCTCGACAAAAGGCTCAAAAAATAGATCTCACAATTCCAGCTGCTGTTTACATGACATCATTTGTATCTATTCAGTGTGGCAACTACCAGAAAAACCTAAATAAGAATGGTATGGATTACAATTGGAAAATGACATCAGTTTATCATAAATTGATCATACCTACTACAAAAGTAATATGACACCTAGTGTAAAATGTGACTGTGTCAATCACATAATAAACTGTGAAAATGAGAACCCGTAAATTTAGGTCTTAAAGTCACTGTATAAGACAGTCAATGTGCCTCATCAATTGTCAAACGACTGATTTTATCCAAGAATAACTTGCCAGATGGAAGAAAAGTCTGAACTAGTTTGGTTATGACAGAACTGCAAAGCATGCATCAGAAACTTGATGCCATATGGAATTTTTTCCAATGCATACAAAAGATGTATTTATGAAAAAATCTTGTCATATAAGAAAGTTGAATTTACGAAAAAGAATATGCAAGAGATGTTAGGAGAGATACTTTGGGAAGTCTAGCTATGGACCTGTAAGTTCTTAGGACCAAAAGCACCCATAACTACAGGCCTGTTTGGTATTTTGTTGTTTCTGTGCTTTTGTTTGTCTACAGATTAGTGAAATACAACATGGAGATCAATGTTGAATGTAGTATTTGCACAAAACATCGGCTATCCATTGCTTTTGTTTCCACTATTTCCAATAAATCTTGCTGCCAAAAGCTCTAAAGATTTTACACGCAGTTTGAATAAATCATCGCTGTGCGTGATACATGGAGGGATTGTGATTACAATTGGACCTCTTTAGTTCAAACCTGAGCTGGAGCATCGCACTCTTTTAACATAAACTAGTGTTGACTAGGACTCTTTCCATGCATCAAAGCACCAATATCTTAATCCTATACCTAAGTTCCCAAATTAGATCAGGAGATCACAGCAATAATGCATATAAATTTCATCCTCTAACTTAAAAAACATGATCGGCAGCTAGACCTTTTGCAATGCATAATCAAATCACCTGTACCCTTATACAATATTTCACTTTCAAAACTAGCTTGCAACATTTATGAAAACAAAATCTATAGAATATTGATTTACTGAGGACCAACTTGACTAGATTCATCCTCTAATTTTAAGAACTGTCCAAAAAACAAAAATTAAAATTAGCTGAAGCTCTCCATGTTTCTGCCCACGTAAAGCCCCTGCAGAGCTTATAAATCATGCACTCTCCTCCCAATTTCTATCAAAGTATCAATGCCTCACCCACTCTCCGTCCACTCCTCACTCCTTCAATGTTGTTGTAGCTCATGTTATTCCTTACCCTTGTTTCCTTTGGTTGGCAACTTGGGATTGAAAATATGTATATATCATGCCCAAGCCACTGTTGCCGGAGTATGATGATATTTTCTTCAGTCATACAAACAAAAATGAAAAAAAAGATCATCGTTCCCAGCAACAACATCTTGGAAGATATGAGATGGAAGAAGCAAACACCAAGAAAGCAATCAAAGAAAAGTCCGCATCCTCTATCAATATGGCAACAATAAAGGGTATAAAAGTTGTGAAGGGTAAGCATAGATGGCATCAACTAATTGTGTCAATACTCGAGGGCTTTACACATCAAACCGAAGAAAGAGAACAAACCAACATCAGAAGCCAAATTGTTGCAATCCTAGATCCATATCAGACTATAATATGCAATATAAATTTATAAGCCAGCTTGATTTGCCTACTTATGTTCTTTTTTTTTTTTCTTTTGCATTTTCTCTGAATAGAAATTTGTAAGTTATACAATGCAAAATAAATTGCATGTATCTTGATTTAGCACTCTGGTTAACAAAAAATATTAGGACCTAAAGCATCAATTTTGATCAGTCCAAGAGAAGCAAATGTGGCTGTTGCAAGACTTAGTATGCTGGCATTTTATGTAGGCTTTTTTTTTTTGTTGTTGTAGTTTGTGTTCTTCCAGAGGAACACCTCTTGAAAAGATGGACTAGCAACGCCACAAGGCAAGAAATCCAAAACTTTATTTCCAGAGGCATATGGTTGCTCGGTAGAACAATCCTTGTCTTGATGCTGTCAAAGCAAATCATTTCAAAAACAATGACAGCTCAGGCAAAAAATTATCCTGAAGCAAAACTCATGAGGTTGCAAGGGTTGCATATCACAAGGCCTTTGCCAAAGTTGTTGCTCTAAAAGAATGCAATGGAAGGGAAATCAAGATATGCAGAGATTTGCAAGACTCTGAAAGATGAAATACAAATTGCCTTTGTCAAAGTTGCAACTAAAAAAGATACCTCCAATAGCAGCTACACTAATAAAAATAAAAGAAGCGCAAAAGATGATTCAGCGAATGGCTCATTACTACAATCTATGTTTATGCATTAATGCCCATTGCCCATCATCAAACTCTACAACAGTATCAATTTGATAGACCTAGCTACAATGATTATAATAGAGGATCTTTTCAAGAACTAATGACAGAGTTATATCAAAATCAAAGTCGGATGGCATTTATATAGTTGAAAATAAGGCCTCATAACCTATCTTGAAAGATATTGTCCTTGCATGGAAGTCTATTTTTTTTTTCCTCTTCCCTTTTTGAACTTACGTATCAGAAATCTCCAGCACTATAGGGAAAGCTTTATCCTGAAGAGTCTTCTTCCTCTTGTCATGATGTTCCCATATATTAAGAAATGGGATGGAAGAAACAGATGTTGTCATTCATTTGCAGTCTACAATTGGCTCTCGTATTGTTATCATAAGTTTAATTGACTTTGTTATATTTTTTTTCACTAACATTACAAATATTTTACAATAACTTATGCTCTCTGTTTCTACCTTTTCTTTTGCATTTTATTTTAGTCCTTTTGGATAGCATTGTGCTTGTCAATTACATGCACATTACTTGGTTCATTTACTGCTTATCTAATTTCAGCAGTGCAGATCGATAAGAAGTTTGTGTTCCAATCCATGGTTCATTGTGGTTTGAGCTGTTAAGTACATAATTTCTATTTTTTAGTGCCAACTGGAGAGGTCTAGTTCAACATCACCAACTGTCCATGCACTGCAGAATGGTCAGTGATGGAGGGGTCAAAACAGCCTGGGACACATGGCACTCAATCAACAATTACTTTGCAATACAAGATGATGTTGAACTGGACCTCCACAGTTCAATCATGAATCAGAGATGATCCTGGCTCGCTAAATATATTGTTTCTTTGGAAAGTGCTAGGCTTTCTTATGGTACTTTACATGTGACTTCCCAGATTCCACCTAAAAGATATGCTAATATATATGTTGGTGCCAAATCTGATTGTCGCCGGAATCGAGGCTGGAGTCGGAGAAGATAAGGTCATCGCCGGTGACCTGCAAAACAAGTCTCGTCCGGAGTCGGGGGTGGTGGCTCCGGCAAGACCCTCCGAAGTCGAGGATGGTAGCTCCGGCAAGACCCTTCAACGATCAAGTCAGCTCTTTCGGCCAACAGAAATGGAGTGCTTAGAGAGATTTTGGCATAGTTTTTTAGAAAGAAATCCAGAGCTTCCGAGTGAAAACATATCTGGAGGATCTTTTATATAGGTAGAGCCCGTAACAAACTGATGGTGACAGCTATAACCGTCTGGTAGTGGGCCGCTCAGACCACGTGGAGTTTGTTATGGAGAGTAGCGTCTGTTGTCGTGACTTATCAGTCGAGAGTGATGTCCATTGGGGATTAATGGTCGAAGTTCAGATGGAGTTGTGCTGGTGGTGAAGAGCTCCGAGTCATGATGGTTCCAGAGAAGTTCGGGCACCTTTAGGGTCGTCTGCATGTAGGTCGGCTTGTATTGTATTAGGAGCCGGACCTGCGCAGATAATGAGGTCCTTCTGGATGACCACGAGGGGCTCGACCGAAAGAAATTTCTCTCATCGATTGGTGGAATTCAGCTACAAAGAGTGCGGAAGGCCTGTGATCGGAGGAGTTCGGGAGGAGATCCAATCTACAGAGAAGTTCGACTAAAGAAAAAGTTTGGCAGGAGTTCGACTGCCGAAGGAGTTGGGCTGAAGGAGAAGTACGGTAGGAGTTCGACTGCTGAAGGAGTTCGATTAAAGGAGAAGTCCGACAGAAGTTCGACTGTTGAAGAAGTCCGACTGAAGAAAAAGTTCGGCAGGAGTTCGACTGGCGAAGAGGTCCAGAAGGAGTTCAATTGGCGAAAAGGTCCGGAAGGAGGTCGACTGGCGGAG
This sequence comes from Cocos nucifera, assembly GCA_006176705.1. Taxonomy (NCBI): domain Eukaryota; kingdom Viridiplantae; phylum Streptophyta; class Magnoliopsida; order Arecales; family Arecaceae; genus Cocos; species Cocos nucifera. The sequence continues at coordinate 133,746 of QRFJ01002112.1, read as the reverse complement.
AGGAGTCTGAGAGAAATTCGACTGACCCCCAAGTTGGCTAGGCTAGACTGCCCAGGAGGCCGCTCTCACTGTTCAAGTTCATTCGAAGGGGATCCAATGATAGGAGGGTGATCGAGATCGCTCCGAGACTACATATTTAGCTGAACTTCGGCGGGAGCGGGTTTATCCCCAACAATAGTCCCCCTACTTTCGAGTTCGAAATTCAAAGAAAGGGAGTACAAATGCGACTGTCGAAATTCTTTTGTCTTCCATGCCCATCAAGATGGGATGCCTTAGTGTCTACCATGCTGGCGTCTAAACTTCATAAATACGAGATGATCCAAAAAGATATTTTTTGAGCCTTCCACTAAAACTCTATCCAAGGTACAGCGCAATTAAGTATCTGCCTGTCGCCACTTCTCTGCCATGACGAGTGGGACATGCAGCGGACACAGATCGATTGAATGAGATCTACGATCATAACTGTCTCAGACTTTTCTTGGCTATTAAAAGCCTTCTCTCCCCTCCAGAATTCATTCTTACCTGAGTCTTCTTCCCTCCTGAGCCCTTGCCTTCTTCCTGCTCGAGAGCACCGGTTCTTCCCGCATCCTCTCCAATTTTGGCGCTCCTCCACTCGATTTTTGTCGTGTCCATCATTTCTTTGCCCCTCTCAGTCAACTTAGGTCAGCTTCCTATCACCTATTTTCAATTTTTCTAACATCTTTTTTCTTCTTGCTCTTTCGGTTTCTCTGGTAGAAGCTTTTACAGTGCATTTTTTTTTTATTTTTGGGGGTTTTTCAGGGGTTTTATTTTGATTTGAATGTCTTCCGAAACCTCCTATTCCGTCGATTCTTGGAGCTCATCCGGACCGGCCTTCCTAGATCCCGTACCCCTAGCTGAGGTTGAGCCTAGGAACATGTCTCACCAGTCTTTTATCCTGGATACCATCCCTTCAATTTTGACTCCGAACAATCTTATGTTGATCCGCATCCAATATGGGGTTCCCCCGAGTACAACCTCGAGCTCTTGGGTTGGATGAACGTGCTAGTTCGCCTCCAGTCGGTCAATTTTGTCTATACCTAGAAGCCTTGTGCGCCGGGCTTCGACTTCCACTTCCTCCTTTCGTCGTCGCGCTTTTTTGCTTTTTAAACATTTCTTTTGCTTCCATCGTACTGAACTCCTTTCGGTTCGTAATTGGCTTTCTTTTTCTTTGTCATCTGGTCGAAGTCCGACCAACCATCTCACTCTTTCGAAATTTTTATGCCTTCAAATGCCATCCTTTTGCAAAGAACTGATGATACTTCTCCCCCCAGTTCGACAAGAAAGGGTTACTAAAAGATGCTCCTTCTTCCATTCATAACTGAAAGGAGAAGTACTTCTTCATCCGATGTCCAACCTTAATACTTGACCTTCCTCCCTGGGGCTTCCTTAGGGAGTCAGTCCGCCAAGCCCCTAGTTTAGATGGAGCCGACCTCGAGTCTTTTAACAAGCTCAAGGCATACCGAGCTCCTCTCCTTCCCGATTTTCTGAAGGAGCAGGTCTTATTCAATCTTGGCCTGAGTCCAATTAACCCCGCCGGTATTAAATGTGTTTATATGCATGTATATAAATATATATATGAACTCTTATAAAGTTTCATATGTATCTTGGCTGACCATAGTTTTTTCTTTGTTGCAGAGATGGATACTGACGTTGTGGAGAGGCTCACCAAGAGCCTTTATGCCCAAAAGAAGAGGAAGGGGGTGGCCCCAGGCGGGAGTTTGAAGAGGGCAAAGGTCGGCAACCCAAGTATCAAGATTTTGGGCGTCTCTGCGGCTGCTCCCGAAGTTGCTTCGGGTGCCGAGGTCCTTTCGATCATCGAGGGCAGCATCGGAGGTGTGGGCTCTCAGCCTCCCACATCCTCGAGCCTCCTTGCAGGAGGACCGGTGTCAAAGCCCTCCACTAAGAAGAAATGAGGGGATGGAGATGATAAGAGGAAGAAGGCTGCTGTCGTGAAGGTGGTCTGCAAGGCTCATCCGGGCAGATCAAGCAAAAGCGGTGACGATAATCTGAGGGCGGACCCCTTCGACAACCCGAACATCATTTGGAATCTGACCGATAAGTTTGCCCTATCCGAAGAGGTGGACCGCCTAGCCGACCTCAACCGAACGCAGTTCGTCTGGAAGTTTCTCGAAACTTTTCTTAAGATAATCATCTTGCTGCACTTATTTTTCAATTTTTCCCCCTTCTTTCCTTTTTCTTATTGTGATTTATCCATAGTAGTCAGGCCACCACATACTGACCCACCTCAAGAGGATAAATTGCCAGAAGGTGGAAGCACTGAAGGTCTGAGGGGACCTTCGAGCTGAGATTGATTGCCTTCAGGGGAAGGTTGCCGAGGCTGAGCGCCTCGTGGAGGAGAAGGCAGCGGAAAATGAAAGTCTCCGAGGAGCGCTTCGAAAGGAGGAGCTCGTCTCGGCTGGGCTCAAGGCTGCACTAGTCCTGGAGGAGGAGAAAAAGAAGGCCGAGATCAAGGTTGCCGAGCTGAAAGTCAGAATGTCGAAGTCTATTTCAGAGGCGGCAGCCCGAGCCATGGAGGAGTTCAAGACCTCCTCCGAAATGAAGGACTTAAATATCCCATTCGGCCAGAAGGCGTTCATAAAGGGCTTCGAACTCTATGAAGATAGGGTGGCCCGGAGGTTTCCCAAGCTTGATCTCAGCTTCCTGGAAGAGAAGCCCGACGAAGAAGTTGGGCCATCCGGTGCTGCATCTAACCCCTCCCCCATCGAAGTGGTCTTCGAACCCTTTGAGCCTGCTATCGAGGTGCCCAAGCCAAGCCCGAGGTTGTCTCCGAAGCGCCGATTGAACCCGTTCCCGAGCCCGTGGCTACCCCTGGAGTGCCGAGCTCCTCTACTGCTTCCCCTTCAGAGGTCGAGGGTTTTTAGTAGTTGTATTTTCTTTTTCACTTTATCCTATACTCGAAAATATTTTAATCAATGAAAGTAGAACTTTTAATCAATAGCTTAGAGTGCTTTTCATGCATTGGATGCAGTCCCCCATTAATGTCGAGCCGCTACCTCAGGGAATTCCTTTAAAATCGATAGTTAGAAATTTGAAGAAGAAAGTTCACCACTTGAGAAAGAAATTAAAAAAGGCTGAAGATGAACTTCAAAAATCTAAAAAAAATGCATCAGAGGTGACAATTGAGGTTACCCGCCTTCGTAAGCTACATATGAAGGATTCCGTGACCTTCGCCATCAAGAAGGGCAGCTTCGAGAGGAAGTTAGCAGAGCTCAAGAAAAATGCCACCAATAAGTCTTAGACGTTAACAGCGAAGGTCGGCTCCCTCGAAGTCGAGTTTCAGACAGCGAAGGAAAAGATTCAGCTATTGGAGGGGAGTTTCTGTGGTCTTCTGATAAGGCGCGATATGAGTGGGATTTATCAAAGAAGTTCTCCATGCTTCAGAAGTAGTTGCATGATGCCGAGCTCACTTATGATACCTATCGATTGGGTTGGAGCGAGAGGATATCCAAGCTTGAGCAAAAGCTTCATGTTGCTAATGGCAAGGTGACCCGACTCCAAAAACAACTCGATGATAGCCATCAATCCGGCATGAGCAGGGGATCCGAGCAGGTTGCCTCCTTGACAAGGACTCTGGGCGAGCTTTCGAAAGTGGTTGGGAGGGAGAAGGCCGAGGTTCAACGACTAAAGATCCAACTGTCATGCGAGCAACAAGCCATTAAAGATGCTGAGGCTGAGTCCAAAGTCCTAAGGAAGCAACGGCGAGAGCTTGAAGGCAAATTCGTACATATTAACAGAATGTATATAGATGGCTTATACCAAAAGAGAGAGCTCGAGGAGGAGATCCTTAGATTAAAGCAAGCCCTGGTGATGGCTGAGGCTGATAGCCCAAAATCTGAGGAGTCCGATCCATCCTAGGACTTCAACCTTTTTTTTCTTCTTTCTTTTCATGTAATCGGTCTTGCCGACCTTTATTTTGCTTGTAGTAAACTTATATTTGCAATAAAATGGTACCTCTTTTGTCATTTTCTTATACGAATTTAATGCTTGTTAATGGCACCTCTTTCTTCACCTCATTTTTTTTTTGTTTTGTCTTCTAATGAGATGCTTATTGTGGATGCCGAGCTAGGGGCCCTTCCACGAACTAGGGTGGGATTCCCCTTTTCGTATTTGACGTAGCCGGAGGGGGGATACAGATAAGGGTCGCCAGTAGGGCTTTTCCCTTCTTCTTGTTTTAGATTAACGAGGCCTTGGTCTACCTCTTGTTAGGACGAGGTTCTCTTCCGTTCCTTGCGCAATCGTAGGGGCATGTTAGGGCCATTAACAGGGCCTCTTCCCTCGCCTCATCTTAGTCTAACAAGATCTTTGGCCTTGCTCATGTTATGACAAGATTCTCCTCTTATTTCTAACGTGGCTATAGGGGTGCATTAGGGCTGTTAATAGAGCCTCTCTCCTCATCTTGTCTTAGATTAACGAGGCCTTCGACTTTGCCCATATTAGGATGAGGTTCTCCTTCTATTCCTAACATGACTGTAGGGGCACATTAAGACTATTGACAGGACCTCTTTCCTCATCTCATCTTAGATTAATGAGGCCTTTGGCTTTGCTCATGTTAGGACGAGGTTCTCCTCCTATTCCTAACGTGGCTGTAGGGGCGCATTAGGGCCGTTGATAGGGCCTCTTCCCTCATCTCGTCTTAGATTAACGAGGCCTTCGATTTTGCTTACGTTAGGATGAGGTTCTCCTCCTATTCCTAACATAGTTGTAGGGTCTCATTAGGGCCGTTGACAGGGTCTTTCTCCTCATCTCATCTTAGATTAACGAGGCCTTCGACTTTGCTCACGTTAGGATGAGGTTCTTCTCCTATTCCTAATGTAGCTGTAGGAGCTCATTAGGACCGTTAATAGAGCCTCTCTCCTCATCTCATCTTAAATTAATGAGGCCTTCGACTTTGCTCACGTTAGGATGAGGTTCTCCTCCTATTCCTAACGTGGCTATTTTTGTTATGCAACTAAGTTCAAAACATTGTTTCTTGCCATTACAAATTTGTAACAAAGATCGGGGTGTTAAAATAGAGGAATCTTATTGCAACCAAATTATTGATAATACATCCGTAGGTTTTTTGAGTTCCACGATCGAGATAGATCGGCTCTTTCGAGCTCCTTCAGGTGATATATCCTGGGCTGGATGACTTCCTTGACTTCATAGGGCCCTTTCCAATTTGGGACGAGCTTCCCTTGGTTCTAGGGCTGAGAAATAGCTACTCGCCGAAGCACCAAGTCTCCCACTCTGAATACTTTGTTCTTGACTCTAAAGTTGTAGTATCGAGCCACCCTTCATCTATAAGCAGCCATCCGAACTTGGGCCTCCTCTCGTTTCTCCTCCAACAGGTCAAGATTAGCTCTGAGGTCTTGCGATTGCATTGCTTATTGAAGGCCATGACTCATGCCGACGGAAGTTTGAGCTCGACTGAAACAACCGCCTCTATTTCGAAGGCCAAGGCGAACGAAGTTTCCCCAGTTGGCAGTCTTTGAGTAGTTCGGTACGCTCAAAGCACATATTAGAGTTCGTCTATCCAAGTCCCTCTTTCTCTTTCAAGCCTCGCCTTAATACCCTGCAATAAGATCCTGTTGGTCACTTCTGCTTCACCATTTGCTTGCGGATGGGCCACCGATGTGAAATTATGGAAGATGTTCAAGTCTTCACAGAACTTCGCAAACTTTGCCCTAGTGAATTATTGTCCATTGTCTATTATAAGGGTCTGAAGTAGACCAAATCTACAAACAATTGACTTCCAGACGAAGTCCTACACTTTGGCTTCAGTGATTTTTGCTAGGGGTACGGCCTCGACCCATTGGATAGAGTAGTCGATCGCAACTAAGAGAAACTTTCGTTGTCCAAATGCCATCGGGAAGGATCCGAGTATATCCATCCCCCATTGTGCAAATGGCCAAAGTGCACTTAGTGGGGTAAGCTCGGAGGCCGACTGCCTTTATATAATCGCATTCCTTTGGTAGTGGTCGCATCTTTTAACATACTCGATATAATCATAATGCATAATCGGCCAATAATACCCTTATCGAGGCAGCTTGTGAGATAGCGATCTGGCATCCAGATGGCTCCCACAGATTTCTTCATGCACTTCCCACAGTGCAAAGTCGGCTTCAAAAGATCGAAGATATTTCAAAAGTGGTAAGGAGTATGATCTCTTATATAGCTTATCCTCATATAGAATATACCAAAAGGCTTGGTTTTTCAGCTTTTGAGCTTCTTTTGGATCATAAGGGAGTGTCCTATCTTTGAGATAAGCAACTAATGGGTCGATCCAATAGGGCTCATGGTCGATCTGCATTATAGACTAGGCTCATGGTCGATCTATATTGTAGACTGTGGCTCTTCTATACTTGGGCATTTCAATACTTCAAAGTATACTTTTTTGAGAAGTTCGTTGGGGGCAAGCATAGCCAGCTTGGATAGGAGGTTGGCTCTGGTATTCTCTACCCTTGGAATTTGGTAAATGCCGAAGCTGTTGAAAGCTGAGGTCAGGCTCTTCACTTTTTCAAGATACTTTATCATACTTTCCTCTCGAGCTTCATAACTGCCACTGACTTGTCCCACTACCAACTGTGAGTCACTATAAGCCTGAAGCCGGTCTGCCTCTAGTTCTTTTGCTATCTTCAGTCCTACTATCAGAGCTTCATATTCTATCCTGTTGTTTGTTGCAGAAAACTCAAAGCATAGTGCATACTCGACGATGACCCCTTCGGGATTGACCAGGATTAGTCCAGCACCTGCACCAAAAGTATTGGAACAGCCATCCATATACAAGGCCCAAAAACCTTTGGGAAGGTCTGTTCTTTCTTTGGGAGAGCTCGGCTGCAACCACGGAATGCTGGTCTCATTCCGCTCAGGTTTGGCATCATCCAGGATCATGCATTCAACTATAAAATCGATCAGTATCTGAGCTTTGATTGATGGCTGAGGTTGATAGTCAATATCGAACTCCGTCAGCTCAATAACCCACTTCGCAATTCTTCCAAAAGCATCTATTCGATGAAGAACCACCTTGATCGATTGATCAGTGAGGAGTGTTATGGTATGCCCCTGAAAGTAGGGCCGAAGTCTCCTGGCTGCAATCAGAAGCACTTAAGTTAATTTTTTTAAGTACCTGATCTCCACATCCCTCAAGACTCGACTCATGTAGTAGATCGGCTATTGCACTTTTGCCTTTTCCTTGACCAGGACCATCGCCAGCGCTGTAAGAGAGATCGCCAGGTATAGAAATAATTCTTCTTCAGGCTCGGGCTTTGCCAACAGTAGGGGCGAACTGAGGTAGCTCTTGAGTTTTTCAAATATCTGTTGGCATTCTGTTGTTCAGCAGAAGTTCTTTAGTTGCTTGAAGATCTGAAAGAAAGGCATACACCGCTCGGCCAAATTTGAGATAAAGCGGTTTAAGGATGCCACCTTTCTGGTCAGGCGCTGAACTTTCTTTACTGATTTTGCGATGGTCATCTCCTGGATGGCCTGGATCTTCTCCGGATTAGCTTCAATTTCCCACCTTAAGACCATGAACCCCAAAAATTTTTCACATTTAATCGGGTTCAGTTTCATCTTGTATCTTCAAAGGGCGCTGAAGGTTTCTTTAAGGTCGGCAATGTGACTGGACGAGGTCCGGCTCTTAACAAGCATATCATCCACGTAAACTTCCATGTTGCGGCCGATCTGCTCCTTGAAGATCTTATTAACTAGGCGTTGATAGGTTGCGCCTGTATTTTTAAGCCTAAAGGGTATGACCCTCTAACAATAAAAACCACGGTCAGTAATAAAAATAATTTTTTCCTCATCCTCTGGTGCCATCCGGATTTGATTGTAGTCGGAGAAGGCATCCATGAAGGTGAGGAGCTCATAGCCCGAGGTTGCGTCCACCAACCGATCAATTCTAGGTAGGGGGTAGCTGTCCTTTGGGCAGACCTTGTTCAGCTTCTTGAAGTCGATACACATTCTCCACTTGCCATTAGCCTTCTTGACTAGGACCACATTGGAGGTCCAACTTGGATAGTGGACTTCTTGGATGAACCCGACTTTGAGGAGCTTATCCACTTTCTCTGCTATTACCTTCTGCCTTTCTGATGCATGGCTCTGAATTTTCTCTTTTATGGGCCTGTACTTAGGATCGGCAGCCAACCGATGTTCCATGACTTCAGCATCAATTTCTGGCATGTCTGCTGGAATCCAAAGGAAGATGTCGGCATTCTTCCACAAGAAGGCAATGAGCTCCTCTCGGACTTCATCTTCCAAGTTGGAGCCGATCTACACCATATGCTCCGTACTTTCATTGTCCAGAGGGATGGTCATAAGATCTTCCATGGGCTTGCCCCGCTTCTCAATAAGATCATCGCGGACATTAAGCCCATCAACCGGGCAAGGGTCGGGTTGGCTTCCTTTTTGTAAGGTGGAGTAGCAGTGCCTGGCCAAAGCTTGATCTCCCCTATTCCGCTATCTGTTGGAAACTTTATTTTTAAGTAGTAGGTTGATATCACGGCTCGGAGTGCATTCAGACCAGGTTGGCTAATGGCGTTGTAGGCAGACGGGATATTTACGACCAAAAAGTCGACCTATGCCCTGGCCTGTCTTAGATATTGCCCTGCAGCCACAGATAGCATTATTATTCCTTCAACTGGCACAGCATCGCCAGTGAATCCCATCAGTGGAGAGTTCATAGATCCCAAGTGGTTATTAGGTAGAGACATTTTAGAGAAAGCATCGTAAAATAAAACATCGACAAAGCTTTTATTATCTACCAGAACGCGGCATACATCATAGTCAGCAATGTTTAAAGAAATTACAATCATGTTGTTATGCGAGAATTGGACCCCTTGGGCATTCTTGTTGGTGAAAGTGATGGGCTCCTCAATCCTTCGCCTCTTTATGGGCTCCGCTGATCCGCTAGCCTTCCCTCGCCAAAGTCCCCCAAAGATGGTGTTGATGATGCCAAGCATGGATCGATCTCCTTATTACTCCTTCCTCCTTGGCGGCTCTGGTTGCAGCAGTGCCCTTGGCCGATCTTTCCTCATCTCTAGTCGGCGTCTCAGAAATCGGCCCAGCCAATCCCGCCTGATGAGCTCTTCAATCTCATTTTAGAGCTGAATGCATTCTTCAGTATCGTGACCATGATCATGATGGTAAAGACAGTACTTATTTAGATTGCGCTTGCCTGGATAAGTGTGCATTCTCTCCGACCTCGACAATTGCTCCCTAATTTCCATCAGCACCTGGATTTTTATAGCGTTGAGGGGAGTGTAGTTATGAAACCTTCTGAGCGGGGAGCCCCACCGTACCATTCTATCGGGGCTTCTTTATCTCCGAGCCCGGAGAGGAGTTCGGATTCGCTTGTGTTCGGGAGGAGTTCTGAAGCATGGTCGATCTTCGCTCGACTTTTCTTCAGTTGCGGGCATACTTGATTCACTCGCCCGCCCACCATTCTCCAGCGGCTTCACTATCCTTGGCCTTAAAGACCTCTTCTGCTCGGGCATAACCTTCAGCCCAAGCCAGCATATCAGCAAAATTTCTGGGGTATTTCTTCTCCAGAGAGAATGGCTGATCATTCTTTTGAAGGCCGTCCTTCAGTGCAGCCACAATGACAGACTGATCCAAATTACGGATCTCCAGCGCAGCAGCATTGAACCGGATGACATAGGCCCGAATGGACTTTCCTTTCTTCTACTTAATGTTAATGAGGGAGTTCGAACCTCGGTGGGGGCGCCAACTGCTGATGAAATGAGCCACAAACTGGTGGCTCATCTGATCGAAGGAGAAAATGGTACCCGACTTAAGGGTCGGGTACCAGTTCCTGGCTGCTTTCTTCAAAGTGGATGAAAAAGCTCAGCATAGAATGGCGTCTAGCACGCCATGGAGCAGCATCATTATCTGGAAGGCCTCTAGATGGTCGATCGGATCGATAGTCCCATCATAGCTCTCAAACTGGGGGAGCTTAAAGTTCGGCGGGATGGGTTTCCGCATAATTTTTTGAGAGAAAGGAGGGTCAGTGCAAATATCGTTGCCGTAGGAGGGAGCATGGTGGAGTTCTTCGATCCGCCAATTTATTTCCTGTAGTTTTTGGTCTAGGAGATCCTCATGATCGTGGATCTTCAAAGTCTTCTGACTGAATGGGGGTTGGGTACCAGTTCCTGGCTGCTTTCTTCAAAGTGGATGAAAAAGCTCGGCATAGAATGGCATCTAGCGCGCCATGGAGCAGCATCATTATCTGAAAGGCCTCTAGATGGTCGATCGGATCGATAGTCCCATCATAGCTCTCAAACTGGGGGAGCTTGAAGTTCGGCGGGATGGGTTCCTGCATAATTTTTTGAGAGAAAGGAGGGTCAGTGCAAATATCATTACCGTAGAAGGAGGGAGCATGGTGGAGTTCTTCGATCCGCCAATTTATTTTCAGTAGTTTTTGGTCTAGGAGATCCTCACGATCGTGGATCTTCAAAGTCTTTTGACTGAATGAGGGCAGAAACCTCCGAGGGTTGAGTTGTAATTAGAGCAAGGGCTCTCCATCCTCTACTTCTCCTTCTTGGAGGTCACCGACCGACTTACCCAAGTCGGTCGTCCGCAGACTAGGTCCTAGAGTTCCGGAGAATCCCGCTCTAGCTGAATCGATGCCGGGGGCTGCTGCTGCATGGCCTGCACTACTTTAGTGAGACCGCAAACCTGTTAGACCAGTCGGTTGAACTACTCTACGTCCAACATTACAGCTAGTGGAGCTCGAGATATAGGAGATGAAATAGAGGCGGATAGATCTGGATGAGATTTGGCCATGGAGGCGATTGACCGTTGATAAGTACTATAAAATCATCAATAAAAGCATTAATTTATCAATTTATTTATATTTATTTTTAAGAATTAATAATTAATTTATACATATTTTTGAGAAATTAATATTTTTATTAATTAAAAAATTAATAAAAATAATAAAATAAAAAAATAAAATATTATTATTAATAAAAAGAGCTTATTTCTTTGATCGTAATAAAATAAGTTTGAAGCAAATCGGAGCTAAAATGGACTATGTTGGGGATAAATCCCGCTCCTGCCGAAGCCTAGCCCGATGCTCGGCCCAATGCAACCAGTAGCCGCTGAAGAGCTTTAGCGCCAGGCGCCAGGCCGAGCCCCTACCACGGCCGAACTGCCTAGAGGCCGAACTCCCCTGCACCAAGGTCCGGGCCAAACTGCCTAGAGGCCGAACTCCCCTGCACCAAGGTCCGGGCCGAACTGCCTAGAGGCCGAACTCCCCTGCGCCAAGGTCCGGGCCGAACTACCTAGCTGCCGAACTCCCCAGCGCCAGGCTCCGGGCCGAACTCCCACCGCCAGCCGAACTTCCTGACGGCCGAGCTCCTTGGACTCCAAGCGGCAGGACTTCTTCGGGAGACGGACTCCTCCCGACGCCCGTTCGGCCACCTGAACTCCTCCCGGGTTTTCCTTTCGGACCAACTCCAGGCGAGCCCAGGCGGCCGAACCCCTTCGGACCGACTCCAGGCGGTCGAACTCCTCGGCAATCGTCCCTCGGCCGAACTCTACAGATGGCCGACCCTTCAGCCAGCCGAGCTCCTCCCGGGTTTCCCCTTCGACCGAACTCTGTTACAAGTCCGAACTCCTCTGGACGAACTGTCGCCTGCAGCAAGATCGGACGGCGCCTTCCTCTCCGTACCGGACTCCATGCGGCCCACGACTCGCCAGTATGGCTCCCACGATCCACCGGACGACGCCTTCCTCTCTGTACCGGACTCCATGCGGCCCACGACGTGCCAGTATGGCTCCCACGATCCACCGGACGATGCCGTCCTCTCCGTACCGAACTCCATGCTGCCCGACGACTCTCTGCCAGACGGCATGGCCATCACCATCAACTAAGCTCCGCTATAAAGGGACCCCTCCAGATACGCCAAGGCTAAGCTCTCTGAACTCTCGACTCTCTAAGCTCTCCTCCTCATCTCTAAGCTCCGGAACTCATTCCGAGCACTCCATTACTGTTGGCCGGAAACTAACTTGACCGTCGGAGGGTCCTGCCGGAGCCACCACCCCACCGGTTCCGGACGGGACTTCATTTTGCAGGTCCCCGGCGGCGACCTCAGCGGCCTCGATTTCGGCAACCTCCGGCGAGGACGGATTTCTGCACCAACAGATTGGCGCTGGAAGAAGGGCTTGAACCTTCGAGGTTTCCTTGTTCTTAAAGGAGTGCTCGGTGACCCTTCTCTTCCCTCTTTGGAGATCTTCCTTTTCTCTCCCGAAGAGAAAACGCCACCCCGGAGAGCTTCGGCACGGCGCTCGGCGGCCTCCGCGATCCGATCTCGTCCAGGCCCGTCTGTTCCTGCTTCAGCCCCGACGGCCTAGGTTCCACCTGCACCCGCGGTGGATGTGAAGCAGTTTGGCCTGCTTGTCCGACAGATCCGTGGCCTCACGGAGGCGTTGCAGGCTATACAGCAACCTCCGGTGGCGACTCCACCAGCAAGCCCGCCATGAGGGCGCGAGGAATCAGCCTTAAGGAAGAGCCCAATCGCCCCTAAGAGAGAAACGGAGAGCAGAAGTTCCCCCGCTGAAGCGGAATGAAGTTCGGCGCGAGGAAGGCCGAACCCACCCATGAGCCCGTCATCGAGGAAGCTCCGACAAAGAAGTATGAAGTCCTCCCGCGGAAGCTTCCACGGGAGAGCGGAACGAAGTTCGGCGCAAGTAAGGCCGAACTCACGCTCCAGTATGTCCCCCAAAGGAACCGCCTACAAAGTGTTCACCGGAGGCGGAACGAAGTTCGGGCAAGAAAAGCTGAGCTCCCCTCGAGCTCGCCCGAACTCGTCCGAACAAGAGCAGCGGGAAGTTCTCCCACGGCAAGTCTCACGGGAAAGAGGAATGAAGTTCGGCTCGAAGAAAAGCCGAGCTCCCCCCAAAGCTCGTCATCAAGGCGAAATGAAGTTCGGTGGAAAGCCGAACTCCTCAGCTCAACCTCCAAATGAAGTTCGGCG